>JBCIKM010535216.1:0-18191 GCA_039654465.1 Melibe viridis | reverse complement strand
TGTCTTCATCGGATGATTCATGAACAAAACTATGGTAGTTTTGCTCTTGCTGAGACACCAATGAAGTTTTTATGTAGCCCCTTTGGCTTTACAGCCCAGCTATGAGACAACTGGGTGTAAAAGCCCTGGGGCCATGATTAGAAAAAAAAAATGATAGAAAGAGGAATTGTCTTTATGAAGGGGCACATATATTTATTTCTGTCCATCACACTAAAGATACCTGTTCACATATTTGAAAATGTTAAAGTTACAGAAATATTTTTGTAGTTATGTCAGTGATTTAGTTGCTATTTAACAATAGCAAAATAACAAGGAGCATAATTCAAACAGAATTTTTTAACACTTTATCCAGGTTGAAGTTTTCCCTTTTTATACAAAAGTAGAAAGAATCCATCATCTCTCAGTCTTTCAATGGTAACCTACACTTTCTCAAATTGACAGGACAATGATGTTATTATCTTGGAATGGTTATTGTGTGCACACATACTTGTTGAATGAAGACTTCATTTCTCTCCCTGATGAATTCAGTTGCAGTTCCCATCACAGCTTGAAAAAGGAATCTAAATAGGATTCAGAAATGTAACCAAACTGATGAAAAGTACAAAATACAAGTTTATAACATGCTAAGAACAACTAAAGAGAAAAACAAACTTTCAAGTAAAATTGGAATTCTTATTGCAAACTCAATTCAATTTGAAAATCTGAAACAGACATTGAGCTTTCCCCACAATGAAATGAATCCACACTGGCACAAACAGTTAACCCTAATCGTACGTCGTGTTCCACAAACTGATTTGTACATTGAGGGTATTTTTTGACCACATGGTTGTTAAAGCAAAATATGTCAAGGTATTCCATCAATTCACACTCCATCATTTCAGTTTATGTTCTTCACAACCCTAGCTACAAGTGGGAACCCTTGAAATCGGCCAGTCTCTATAACAAGTGATTAATTCTGATACATGTATAGTGTTATCGATAACAGGAGACAGACAACAAAAGACTTTAATATGAAAAATAATCTCTCTCTATCCCCCCTCCCAGCCGCTCTTGCACTGATTCTCTCCTCACCTCACTTTCCTACTCTCTCTCCCTCTTGCTTACTCTGCCCTTCCCCTCTCTCTTCTTCTTCTCACTATCTTTCTCTACCTCTTTACAGCTCTTCCTTCCTCCACGTCCCCCACCCCCATCATAATATTGCCATGCACACTGCATTATTATGTTGACCCTCGTGTGTTGTGCGGCCCTAAAACAGCCAATAAACAAACATACAAAATCATATAATTATAATCCCCCCACTTTTCATAATGGACAGACAAGCACTTCCTCTACACATTCATATCAGACCACCCACTTATTGTAAATGTTGTGATTACCTTCAACCTTGAAGCTCTCACAGAATTGGATTGGATTGGAAAAAAAAAAAAAAAAATGTTCATTAATTTATCTTGGGATTTTTTACAGTATCTCTTGAAGCTGCTCAGGAGCTGAGGTAGAGAGTGGAGTTATGACATAGTAGGTAAGGCCTGAAAGGTTTTAGGATCAATCATTTAAAATCTAAATGAAACAAAAAAGAAAATTTCATTGGTATGTTTAATGACAATAAATCTAAATTCATTTTTTTTTAAAATCCAACATACTTGGCCCTTAAGTAGCATGAGAGCTGTTTCACCAATGTGGTTTCCATGTCTTGGGATTCCATCTGTATATGATTATCTACATCTTGGTTCCAATCAGGCAGCAAATGATTGTATACATCCCCCAGTTTGTGGAACGTTTGGGAAAATTGAGGCTGCAGTTCACATAATCGTTCAGAGACTGCCACACACTCTGGGGTGAAAGAATAAAAACAACAATAAATGGAAAGAGAAAAAGAGAAATGATTCAGTATCAGAAGACACGGGAGAATATACTGGGTGATTAAAAAAGAATACAGCAAAATCTCTAAGCATTTTTTCTTGTCTGTAGCATCTTGGTGGCCAGAATCAGTGGACATTTGATAGAGTAGTGATCTCAGTTTGATTGGGTGTCAATTTCATTGCTGTCCTTAGATTAATTATTGATTGGCTCAAATTTTGGGGAGAATCAAAGAAAGTGCCTCAGCGATGGATTTGGAGGAGAGGTGCGAAAGACCTTGACCTCTGTGCCTGACCTGCTGGATACCCAGACCTCACTGTGTGTGAATTTTTCTTGTGGAGCATTTTGTTTACGATAAAGATTGTTCCACCATTCCCAGGCAGTAGGTATCAATGACTTGAAAGATCGAATTAGATCAAACAACAGCTGCAATCAGCATGGTAGATCATGACAGTGACATATTGAAGCATGTGTGGGAGGAATTCTCACATCGGCTTGATGTTATCCAAGCTACCAGAGGTGGCCACATTGACTAATTGTATAACATGAAATAAAACTTAAATGTGTATAGAAAACATCTATTCATGCTGGAGAGTCGAAATGTTTTTAGTTTTTGACATTTCAGGTGTTGGTTTTGCCATTATCTTTTTTCATCACCCTGTATATTTGATATACATAAGTCTGGTAGAGGAGGAAATATTTGATAAAGGCTGTGAAATGTTGGCACTGTCTTGTCAAAGCAAGTGCAAATTAAGTCAAATTTGTACTTTCAGTATCAATAAACTAGTGTCTCCCATCCCTCAGTCTCTCCCTTCCATCCCCCCCCCCTCCTCCAAAAAAAAAACAAAAAAAAAAACAAACAAAAAAACCCCCAAAAAAACACAAAAACAAAAACACAAAAATAAACCAACACCCAACACAGGATTGTGCTATAACATTTTTTCCACAGGCATCTTAGGATGAAGAAAACAAACCAAAACACACAAACAATCCAAACATGCATTTCCATAAGGACCAGGATAGAATAGATCCTGTGTTGAAACAAAACTTGGCATGTACACTGAGTCGGTCACTGAGAAGCATGTAGTTTCAAGAAATGAAAACATTACTGATGAAATAAATCAAATGAAATTGTAATTTAATAAAGTGAGTTACTATTGATAATATTTTAACATTAAGTTATTTCAATAATACACTAGAACAGTAGAAGATTTTAACAACAGATACTAACAGGCAGCCCGGGATTTAAAAAAAACAATCAAACAAAAAGCCCATCATCTTACCTGACCATTTATGAGCTTTTTCACAAGCAAAAGACAACAACGCAAGGGCCTGTCTTTGTCGTGCATTGTCCTCTTTAGATGCAGAATCTACCTTGAAAAACAAAAAGGGAAACAAACTGCAAATGACCAAGACTATATATTGTTTTATTTTCATCAAATGCTGCACTTTATTTTTGTTTGTTTGTGTCACTGTTGTCATTTTAAATACCAAAGAAAAGATAATTTCAACCTCACATTTACAGATTCTTATCAACTTCTTCCCTACAACAATAGGTATATATAAAAAACGAAACAAAGCAAAAACATAAAAAATGTGAGCAACCTTGACGCAACCCGCAACAGTGTTTTTTTTTGTTTTTTTAATCATTATTCACTATCATAATATAGTTTGTATGTTAGTATTACAGTTACGATTGGACCTACCATCCTTCGTGCTATCTCCACACCTTGCTCATGTTCCCCTGTGTACATGCAACACCTGCAGAGAGATTCTTGGGCATCATGATACAACGCTGAGCTTTGTTTGGCTGACAATATGTCTGAGGACAACAGGAATGACAAATGTAAATGTAAAATTCATTAAGTTATTAAAAAAAAAGATAATTGTTCAGGTGTTGTTTTAATGAATTAAATTGACCATCTATACTATTAACAACATAAGCATTTATATTCAATCGTCTTCAATTTCTTGTGTCTGTATCAACTGACTCAGACTAAGTATTACTGTATGAATAAATTATCATCAATACAAATTTGATATTCATCAACATGACGTCATGTTTAGTGTGAATAAATAGAAAACCTCTTTTTGTTAATAAAGCTTCTGACTTTCTAGCTTAAGTTAGGAAATATATCTTATTGTCTCTTCCCTTGGCAGAGCATGACATATGCAGCTCTGCCAACCAAACTGGAATGGCGTGTATGTGCCACTTCGTCTGGAGAGATTTAAGGTTAGGCAATGTCTAGAAAAAAGGCGATTTTATTCTTTACACTTTATACTTTACTACAAATACACACCTAATAACTGCTTGTATTTCTTTGAGGCGTCCACATAATCTTTTCTACTGTAGCTGTAGTCTGCGCTGAATTTCAAACTTTTCTGAAATTCCTCCAGATCTGTGACTTCGGAT
The DNA here is from genome assembly GCA_039654465.1 of Melibe viridis. Classification (NCBI taxonomy): domain Eukaryota; kingdom Metazoa; phylum Mollusca; class Gastropoda; order Nudibranchia; family Dendronotidae; genus Melibe; species Melibe viridis. The sequence continues at coordinate 13,921 of JBCIKM010535216.1, read as the reverse complement.
TCCTCGTGAAAATTCTGAAGGCTGGCATCAAACCACTGGGAGAAAGGGAAAGAGAGCAAGATATGAACCAACTTGGACTTGGGGACTCAGGGCTTGCCTCTCAAGGAAAGGTCCCAGTTTAAATCTCATGAAACGGCAAAAATTTTCCTGGTTCATTTCTGGTTGGTTGTCACTCCCAGGTGACAAATATGTACAGACACCTCTCGAAACAACATCTTCGGCTTAGAGTCCAATGAAGAGGCAAAAAAATGAGAACTGTTTTTCTGGTAGGCAACCAGTCCCTGATCCAAAGTATTAGGTGGGATTGAGCACCTTGTCCTATGGGGGATGGACAATAAACTTGGAGGTCCCGTAAGCACACTGCACGCTAAAAAAGGACCCTTGGCAGTTGAAAATCGAAAAGAGTAGGCTGAAAGACTGCTGTCAAAACTATATTCTAAATCCATTCCCACCACTGACAATTATAAATACTCAACACAGCTCAGCTAGTCATTGATGGAATGAAGATGAGGTCACTTGTAAGTTGAACTTGAACGAATTTAAAACTGAACATATGAAAGATCTAAATGGAACAATGTATTTCCATCGAAGATAAAGAAACCGCAATAAAAATGCTCATTGGTAAAAAATAATGAAGACAGTGGTTGTTCGCAGCACCCTTTTTCCTCTAATCCTTAGTAAAAAATCCAAATCACGGTAGGCTCTTCTTCTTCTTCTTCTTCAATTATATCGACTGACTCAGTGGAACTGAGTATTATTGTCGATGCGGGCATAATTTAGACACACCAAGAGCAAGTCTAAGAGAGGGGAGAGACAGAGAGAGGGGGAGAGAAGTAGAAGAGAAAGAGAAGAGAGAGAAAAAAAGAGATAGAAGAGAGAGATAGACAGCAAGAGAGAGAAAATAGAAAGAGAGAGTAGCGTAGGAGAGAGAGAGCAAGAGACAGGGAAGGCACGGGGTATGAGAGAGAGAGTTGAGAGAGAGATGGAAAGAGACAGAGACAAGCATATGAGAGAGAGAGAGGATAAATTTACTCAAGCCGAGAGAGACAGACAGAGAGGGTAAGAGACAGGGAAGGCTCTATGTATAAGGGAAAATGAGAAAGGGAGAGAGAAATAGAGAGGGAGTTGCTGTCTGTACCGACTGACACTTCCGCAAAATGGTAATGATTTTTCCAATCAATTCTGGTTGGTTGTCACTCCCTGGTGGCATAGAGGTACAGTAACCTCTCAAATCGAAAAGCCATGGGTTCAAATCACATGAAAAAAGCAAAAAATGGCAGGCTATTTTTCTGGTTGGAAGCCACTCCGTGGTCCTAAGTAGGTGGGATAGAGCATCTAGTCTTATTGGAGACGGATAATGAACTAGGAGGTCCTGTGCACATGTTGTCCACATGAAAAAACCCTTGGCAGTTGGAAATCGAAAAGATTATCCGCAAGGCCGCTGTCTAGGCAAAATTCTAAATTAATTTCTACACGACGGGCAAAGTGGCTTCATTGGAAAGGCATTGGACTTCCATGCTGAAGAGCATGGATTCTATTCCTGTCTGTGCCATCTTTTTGTGTCCTTAGGCAAGGCACTTTACCAAACTTACCTCATCTCAGAGATGGATGTAAAGCTTTTTGGCCCCTCACTGGTTGTAGACAACATTGTCTCTCTGTCCAAAAAATTGGAATGTCTAACAGGCAAGTTGTCTCATCACACATGTTATATGTTCGTTGTCTGCCAGGGATGTAATGGTATTGTAAAGTGTATAGAGCAACCCTATTGATATGCGCTATATAAATGCTATTATCATTATTATTATTATTATTATTATTGTAAAACGTGACGGTTACAATTACAATACCAGTAAATATGGTTTAGGTCAAGCATCACGAAAACTGATACCTCATGATCATCATAATCATCATGATCATCATCATCATCACCAGTGTCACGAGGTGGACTTGGCACATCTCAGGATCGAGAAATCTAGATACATCCATTTATTATTTCAACTCTGGAGACGAGTGATTACTTTAACAGACATCTACATCGACCCTTCAGTGTTACACGCTATTACAGTATCTATAGACGTTGACACTAAAGTAATTGCGTTATGCGGGGCATGGGGTTGTGTCTACACTCCATCTTGCCCATCTAATAATAGCTTGCTCATACCTCATAGTTGGCACTAAGATTTAAAAGGAACCATGAATATTAATTCATTTTGTCTCTCTGCATCCCAATCAAAGCATGAGAGGAGCGGGTGAATATGCAAGTTAGAGGGAGAAAAAAAGTGGAAACACCAAATTATTTGGCACTTCAAGCAATAAAAAGAAACCTGTTCTCACTTTGCGTGAATGAAATCATAACTAGTTCTTGCACTCATTGTGAATGAATGAAATATTGCTTACCGCTAGAACAAGATTGTTGAGTTTGCGACAAACAGCTTAATAAATGAATTCTTGACACCGAGGCATTGAATCCTTCAAGAGTGTTTAATTCGAAAGCAGGTGAGTAAAATGGCAGAATGCTTTTGGGTAAAATGATGTTTATTACTATGTTTTAATTATGTTTATTCAACAGTATGAATCTTGATTCTTTCCTTTAACCATTTGCAAACTTAAATGCTATTCAAGTTATATTATGAGCATCCTTGCAACTATCATAATGTTATGCGTTATTGACTTCTCTTGTAGCGCTTTAAGCTAAGAGCGCAATCCACTTCAGTTCATCATTTTCTATAATGTGTGGAAATTCCTCTATTCCATAACCACGTGATAACTTCTCATGAATGTAATAGATCATGTACTGCTATGTCTAATGAGACTCAAGGTCCGCGATGTTTCATAAATTGCCAAACAACTCCCATGATTTAAGCTTCTTCTATGCTTTCATAATAAAACTAACTATATCACGATCATTATTAGCATTACTATTATTATTATTATTACTATTCATATTAGTATTATTATCATTCATATTCTTCTTATTATTATCATCATGCCCTTCAGTGAGACAGAATGTCCATTATGACTTCATTAAGTTGCAAGACAACTTCCATTGCTTTATAAACTGTTTTAAATGGTGGACGCGTAACACTGTGTCATGAAGCATATTCAATGAGCGCTACCAAGCTACCATATAGTACTATATTCATTTATCTCCTTGCATCAAGCACAGGTGTTATATGTTTACCTTGTCAATTACTATGGGGGCGCTAATTACTGGCCAGCCCCACACTGTGCGCTCATCACGAGAGAAATAGCTCCTTCATCGAAATGAATTTCTTTTCTTACAGTTTCTGGCTCCAACCCAGCAGCAGGCTTAAGAGGTCAAGCTTTGCAAGACTATTCTGGCACAACTAACGCTACAGGACTTCCTGCCAGACGTCAGCTCCCTGCCAAGATGAGACGCAAGTGTGGCCGATGACCTAGATTAGTCCATAAAACTGGACAGGAAGAATCTGTTTGGAAATCTCAAAGCCAGTAATTTTACCCCAGTGATTACAAGAGCCACGTGCCTTGAATTATTTGTTGTCCATAAAGGACCAAACATATCACATAATAAATCCACTATCTTTTTTTTGGTGAAACAAAACAGATCACGGAGTTAAGTGAAGTTATTTCTTTCTCCTGTAATATTTGGGTTTAAGAACTTATTTATTATTTTCAAAGGTCAATATCCTTCTTCTCTCTCCCCTTTGTCCTCTCACTTTAGTACTTCTGCTTCATTAGGACCAGCCTTATAAGTGCAGTGTCTGAACCCAGAGTGAGGAAGTGGGTCGGTCTCCTTCTGAGCTTCTTTATTCCTCTTCTACCTTTCTCTCTATCTGTCCCCAACGCGCTCATGACAACGACCATTAGCATCATCATCATCATCATCATCATCATCATCATCATCGTAATATCGCTTTTATGTCTTTTCAATCATTAGTTCATTTGCACCCTCAAACCCCTTTATATTTTCTTACAGCTTTTATCTTTTCATTTTCAGATTCTGGGGTACATAAGCATGGTGCTTTATGGTCTGAGTGGATTTATGAGTTTCCGGAAATGGAAGTTTCAGTACCGTTTATATCAGAGAAGGAAGTTGATTGAAGAGGATGAGATAGATCTGTAAATCTTTTGGGTTTCTCTTGTAGTTTTTTTGTGTTCATTTTTTTTCAGTCTCTGCCTCAAAGTATTTCAAATTATCTGAAGTCTTTGAATTCAGAACGATAATTTTAAAACAGGAGAGGAGAGTTCAACATTTTTTTTCATACAATAACAAAATTTATGTTTTTCCTTTCTTTTGGTAAATTTTATCAGCAGAAGGAATATGGTTAAAGTTACTAAAAATAATAAATGAATTATATTAAGTATAATATTGTCCCTATATTATGTGTTATGATACTTAACAGTTAGTTGAGTTTTCTTGTTTGTCTATTTTTATTCACAAATGGGTTATTCCCACAGAATTGTAAATATTGTGTTGGTTTTTCACCTCATTCTCCAACATCCTTTCCAATGAACTTTTTTTTTCATATATTGATCACTGCCTTTAAGCGTTTTTAAAATGACATTTTAATGATGTGTTGTTTCCTTATAAATTTTAAATTATGTCACTATTAACTTTGTTTCTACTTTCATTTGTTAGGAGTGTGTCTACTCTGTGTTTTAATTTTACAGTAATTAAGTATGAGTGGAGAGAAAAGATACATTTGAAAGAGATTTTGAAAGGACACTTTTTGTGTCCTTGCATTTTAAAGCTTATAGGGAGGTATCTTTAAATTTAAACTTATGAAAAAAATTGTAAATTTGCCAAATTGAACTCATGGCAGTTAAAAATTGTTTCCTTGTCCTCAGGAATCTATCATCCTCAATTCAATGTGCCAATCTGAATTGTGTTTTATTGTTTCCAGATATCGTCAGTGTCTGATGCTAATCAATGAAGTGCCTAATTAGGTCAAATACTTTTTTAGCAAAAAAATAATCTCCAGACAATTTGTAACCCCCAATGCAAATTCCAAACTATTTTAAGAAACATTTTGCGCAAAACGGCCATGCGGTTTAACAGTGCACGACACACTCGCTTCAACTACCAGTGCTCTGATCGTGTATCTGCCATTTGAAACAGGCTAAACTTGTTGCTGATTTTCAACATATTTCAAGCGTTTTATGTTGGGTTCTTTTTGTGAACAAAAGGTAACAATTGTTTTGTATAATATTTAAGAAATATAAGTTTGAAAGATTGTCTAAAATTAACGCAATATGGTCAAGAAATGCAGTCAAAGGCATGCTATGATTATGTCAGCTATAACAGCGCAACAGAATGTAAATATTATGGGATCAGAGGAAATATCTGACAGTCGATTAAAAGTGTCCTTTGCCAAAGAACAAAGAGAGTCATACTGGAAGGAGCATCAGGTTTCCCTCAAGGGACAGTCATGGGGCCTTTACTTTTCCTGATATATATAAATGATTTACCTTATACAGTCATGTCATCTGTTAAGTTGTTTGCTGGAAATTTCTTTCCATAAAGAAAAATTAGTGGGGAGCAAAATGCACAGATACTTCAAAGAGATCTGAACAATCTACAGCAATAGAAGAGCACCAATCTTGTGGAGTTCAATCCAGAAAAATGTGAAATCCTCAGAATCACAAAGAAAAAGAACCCTTCTTCATTATATGATACAGGGTAAAAAATTGCAACTTCAAATGTGCCAAATACATAGGACTGAATATTAGCTCTGACTTGCCATGGGGCAAGCACATTTGATCTGTTGTAAATAAAGCCAATAGCATCGATGCTTTCTTAAAGAGAAACATTCCTTCCTGCCTGAGCAGTATTAAATTGCAAAGTTACAAGACCCTAGTGAGACCAGTGCAGCAACAGTGTGGGACCCAATCACCAAAAAGCATATACCGACCTGGAGATGGTTCAGTGCCACGCTGCGTGTTTTACTGTGGGCATCTACAAGACCACAAGCATTGTGTCAACTCAAATAAAATTGCAGCAGTGAAATTGGAACAGTGGAGAAAAAGGGCAAAAGCCATCTACTTTAACAAAAATCACACTGGGCAAGCTGCTGCAAATATCAACAGCAAGGATGAGAGGCCATCAATAACGGATGCAATGCTGTTCTCATGTACAAAGAGTCACATGCAATCCTTATTTCCCTCAACACTTTGCCTCTGGAACAGCTTACCCTCATAATATTATACCTGCGCTGGTAGGACCCCCCCCCCCCTCCCCACATGGGGGAGAGGAACTCATGAGGAGTTGTTTTTTTACTTGTTTGTCAAAAACTAAGTATCGTCATTGTGGAGTTATCACCTCTGAAAGGTCACCAGGTGCAAAATTTGGAATGCCACATTGAAATCAAGTGTAAAACTATAACTATGGAAGACAACATTATAAAATTTCGTATTTATTAATGTGAATGATCAATACTTACTATTCTATTGTGTGAACTTAACTTTGATAATATATATTACAGGTGTTTAAAAGAATATTTCATATTATTACTATAAAATCAAAAGAAATCTAGGTAGGTAAACGAGGGTGGGCCCTGAGAGGTTTTTTCTAACTAATGCAGTGAGACTTATTTTTTTAATAGATTGTGAGGATCATCGAGGTTAAATTAGGATAAATCATATTTGAAAAGAAAAAAGTTTCTGGTTACCATGGAAATGCTGCCAAAGTGAAACTGTGATGTCCTAACAATGCATGACTTATTTGATTTGCACATTTGTCTCTCAGCTTTAAAACGTCTATCTGTCTCCTATGATTGCATGTTCTAGTGTCAAAAAGAAGACGTTGATTGATTTCATCAGTAAAAGAAAGGAGGAGAAGAACAACATCTGTGTTGGGGGATCGGACAATGATTTTACTACAGAGTGTCATGTCAGTGGAGGCATGGAGACAATGCAGGACGATTTTAGTGTCTGCTTCCTCCTGCAATGACATCAATTTGTGCTCCGGTTGTGAATCGGTGATTTCTTGGTCCTGAATACTCAGCAAGTAGCATTTGTGTCTGGAGAAAAAGTAAACCATTGTAGCTCTTTATTGACAGACGAGAAGGTTATAAGGTTGTTACTTCAATGCTCTTTAATCGATCGTCAACACAACATCAAAAACGGAAGTCTCCCGCTCCCGCACTGAAAAGTCAATCCAATGAACATCCAGGATTCGGTGCGTAACTATCGAGAAGTGCACCACACACCTCCCCCCAAACCCAGACATCTCATGGAACATCTTATCTGTAGCGCTCGGAAAGTCGTCGTGGTCTTCCCGAGCGTGACTTTAGTTCTCTGTGTGGCTCTGCTGACCTAGTTTGATCCTTGTCAGAGTGATCAGAATCCATGCTGCAGATTTGCCTTGTGACACAGGAGGGCGGCCTTGTCGTGGTGGTTGCTGCAATGAGACTGGCAGGGTTGAGTCTAACTGAGCGGGCTTTAGGCGGTCGACTGAAATTCGTTCTGTTCGGTTGCCTATGACCACGAGAAAAGTTTTGTCTCCTGGCACCAATACTGCATATGGACCCATGTAAGACCTTTGCAGCAGACTCTGCATGGTATCTGTCCATATATACACATATTTGGCCGTCAATAGAGATGATGGTAAATATGTGCTTGGAGAACAATGGTGTACAATTGATCTTGGTGTGTGTACCTTGTCTTTGTTTCGGGATGTCATCAGGAAATCCATGGCTGACCAAGGCGCTGTGCTGATAGGTATTAATTCTCCCAGGATTGTAAGTGCCTCGCCATAAACCAGCTCTGCTGCTGAGCATCCCAGGACATCCTTAGGTGCAGATCTGAGTCCCAGAAGTACTTAGGGAAGCTCTTCAACCCAATGTGGGCCTGTGAGTCAAGCCTTTAGCGCGGTTTTGAGCAAATGATGGAACCGCTCGATCAGTCCGTTGGCCTTGGGGTGAAAAGCTGTTGTTCTATGTATTCTTTCTCCAAGACGTTTGGCCATTTCTGTCCACAAGGTGGAGGTGAATTGTGATCCACGATCTGATGTTATGTCTCTAGGGATGCCAAAACGGGATATCCAGCTGCTTACAAGAGCCTGAACTCCGAAGCTGAGATATTTGGGATAGGTTTTGCTTCTGGCCATCGTGTATTGCGATCGATGACCGTCAGGAGGTAACGGTGACCGCAGGACTGGGGGAGTGGACCAACAATATCAACATATGGGAAAACCTCTTGTCGGGTATTGTAAATGTTGCTAGGGGTGCTCGAGTATGTCTCTGGATTTTTTATGTTTGGCATTCACAAGACTCCTTTACCCAGGTACTAATTTGTCGTCGTAGGCCATGCCACACAAATCTTTCAGACACGAGTTTGACAATAGCTTTAACTCCTGGGTGTGATAGATTGTGGACAGCTTCGAACACTGGCCATTGGAAATCTGCCAGGACGACTGGTCGAGCCTTACTGGTTGAGACGTCGCAAAGAAGCTCAGGTCCCTGGTCACCCAATGTTGTCAGAGTGATGCTTAGATTGTTGAGGGCTGTTCTATTTGCCTGTATGTCTGCACTCCGTTTTTGGGCCGTGGCCATCGCTGTGTAGTCTGCTCCGAAAGAGACAACAGTAGTTTTGTTGGCACGAGAGAGGCTATCAACAACCACATTTTTCTTTCCAGATACGTGTCACAAGTCGGTGCTGAACTCAGAGATGGCGCTAAGCTGTCTCTGTTGGCGAGCTGACCATAGTTCTGTTGCTTTTGACATGGCGTGCACAAGTGGTTTATGATCAGTGTAAATGACGAAGTGTCTTCCCTCAAGCATATAACGGAAATGCTGTATCGCTAAATGTATGCCCAGGAGCTCTCGGTCGAAAGTGCTGTATTTCATTTCCGGTTTCCGGAGCTGTCGACTGAAAAAGGCAAGGGGTTCCCATGTCCCATCTTTGAATTGTTCCAGCACTGCGCCGACGGCCACCTCCGATGCATCGCATGTCAGAGCGATAGGAATATCCAAGTTTTGGTGTGCCAACATGGTTGCATCTGCCAACGCCTGCTTGCCAGCTAGAAAGGACTGTATCATTTCATGAGTCCAGTTGATGGGTTGTCAAGGTTTTGATTGTTTAAGGGCCTGATAAAGGGGCCGTAGGATTGATGTGATGTTGGGCACAAAACAGTGGTAAAAATTCATCATTCCTAGAAACTCTTGGAGTGCCTTAACACTTTTTGCTTGCGGAAAATCCTTGATAGCTGCAACCTTAGAAGGCATCGGATATGAACCTGACATGAAAACTCGATGACCCAAGAAATCAAAGAAACTTGCTCCAATAACACATTTCTCTAGCTTAATTACCAATCTATGATGCCTTAACTGCTGGAACACGGCATTAAGGTCGTTGATGTGAGATTGGGAAGAGGAACTGGCAACCAGAATATCATCAAGGTAGACAAAAGCACAATCCAAGTCGTCCAGCACGGTGTCCATAACGCGTTGAAATGTTTGAGCAGCGTTTTTTAATCCAAATGGCATGCACAAAAATTCCCACAAGCCGAAGGGTGTGGTTATAGCTGTTTTGGGCACGTCTTCAGGAGCCATGGGAATCTGATGGTAACCTCGAACGAGATCAATTTTTGAAAAAATATTTTTACCAGACAGACGAGCCGAAAAATCCTGAATATGGGGGATTGGGTATCTGTCAGGGACTGTGGGATCGTTGAGTGAACAGTAATCTCCACATGGGCGCGAGCCTCCATCTGCTTTGGGAACTACATGAAGGGGCTATGCCCAAGGACTGGTTGATTTTTTAGGATGCCTATCTTTTCCATTTTATGAAATTCCTTCTTGGCGGCCGCGAGCTTATCCGGTGCCAGGCAGCAAGCCCGGGGAAAGACTGGGCACCCTTTGGCTGGTATGAAATGCCTTACGCCATGTTTCACTTCAGTGGTGGAAAAGGTAGGCTGCAAGAGGTGGGGGAAGTTGTTGAGATTCTTGCGAAACTTATTACTAGTTGGCTCTATAAGGGCCAGGTCAGCTGAGGAATTGGTTTGGATCGAAACAGAAGAGCACTGTATGTGTGAAAAGGATTCAGCGTCAATCAGCCGGTGCCCACGAATATCCACCAGTAAACTGTGTTGACACGGGAAGTCCGCTCCTAATAGGGGGTGCTTGACCTTGGCCGATATTAGTCGTGCTTTGAATGTGCGTTCGCAAAAATGTAGAGACACCACTCGGGCACCATACGTTGGTAAGGAAGATCCATTGGCGGTCTGTAATGGGGGGCCCCTGGTTCCAATACTTGACTCTGCTGCTGATGCTTGTGTGACAGAGACCTGGGTGCCTGTGTCTCCCAAGAATCTTCTCTTAGAGATGTCGTCTGTGAGGAACAGCTACGTTGCTTTAGAAGTTGTAGTTGTTGGGGGAATTGTCGTGGTAAAACATGGCGGACCAACCAGCGGGCCTTTTACTGCTGGCCCACTCTTCCGTTTCCCTGACGTTTCTTGTTCTTGATATTGAAGTGTTGGCATGGTTTGACACAGCATCTGGCATTGGAACCATATTTTTGGTGGAACCAGCACAAAGGGTCAATTTGTTGCATGTTGGATGGGTCTAATAGTGCTGGCGTCGCACTGTGTGGCCATTCAGTCATACATACTTTTAAAGATGGTGTGAGAGATTTATACATGTTGTCAGCCTCTTTCGCCAGTGCTCTGAAGTCAGTTCTATTTGAGGAATTTGCCAAAGAGGTCCGGATGGGCTTAGACAGTGCCCTTAATAATATCTGGCGGAAAATGAAGCATGGCCTATGGTCCCCCAAAAGAGCCGGCATTTGATCCATCAGTTGTGATGGTGTGTTGTCTCCGAGTTCTTTGACCTCAAGGAGACTCATTGCCTTCTCTGCCTCTGACAATCCGGAAGCATCACTTAGGAATGATTTGAGGGTGTCATACTTATTTTCCGTAGGTGGCGAAGAGATAACTGGTAGGCATCTGCATGCTCTGTTGGCGTCCAGCGCTACCACCATATGAAAGTATTTTGTGTCGTCTGCCGTTATCCCACGAAGGGCAAATTGTGCCTCTGTTTGGGCGAACCATGCCTCCGGGCAAGTGGTCCAAAATGAGGGCAACTTTAGAGCTACTGAATCAATTGACATGTTATAATTTAGGAACGAATTGTCGTTATCAATGAAACACTCACGTCGGGGTCACCAATGTAGCTCTATATTGACAGACGAGAAGGTTATAAAGGTTGTTATTTCAACGCTCTTTAATCGATCGTCAACACAACATCTCCCGCTCCCACACAGAAAAGTCAATCCAATGAACATCTGGGATTCGGTGCGTAACTACTGAGAAGTGCACCACACCATACAACCATGAAGTCACGCAGCATATTTGTCGTCTTGCCATTCTGTCAGTAATAATTCAATAACGGCAGTCTTGTTCTTCCCATTTTGGAGAAAATCTTTCCAATCCAGAGGTAGTCTTGTTGAAGGTCCTCTTATGATATAGGTATTGTCTTTTTATTGACCTCATCTCATTCTTTCAATCTCCTTTAGGGAAATTTCATCGTAACGATCTGTGACAAAATGCACAACATTTGTTTCAGACAAATACCTCCAACGCGAGTTCACCAAATGTTTCAGGTAATCACACTAAAGACTGCAGTAGGGCATTTCCATCAGTGATATATGTTGTGTGTTCCTTACTAGGCTGTGTGGAAGTGATGTCGTCTTCAGTCTCCAGTTTATGCATAAGTGCTGCTTAGTTAGTCATCATGATAGAACCGTTACTTGTTGCTAAGGACCACAGAAATGGACTGAGCCGGTAATTCATCACCTTTGCCAAATAAATATTGTGCTCTTGAGATAGTATGAGTAGTTGGGGGAACAAGTTTTGTTGTGCCTTCACTTTTATCTCCTTGCAATTACCTGTTTTCACTTTTGATTCTGTTTGGAAGCAGCTGAATGTGTTCATTTTGATCTTTCTGATTGGTTCATGAAATGAGACCTCTAGTCTCTGCAATCTGTTTTCAACTAAAGATTGGAGCGCTTCTTTTCCCTCAGATTGGACTGTCAGTAGACCTTTTGCTACATCATCTGGCACAGCGTGTCCTGACCAAAGACAGACTAAATCTTTACCCACTTCAAAAGGATCCAGGCAATGCTGCCTGGACTGAGATCCTAGTGAAAATTATTATCGTCTTTCTGAATACCTGCTGCAGCATTTATGGCAGATACATAACTTGCACGGTTATGACAGGTAACGCACCATCTGTAATATACTGGCTTATTCTTGCTGAAGCCTATTATCCCCCCCTTGGTTTTGGCATGTTTGTTGATTTTCTGCTCTAGCTAATTCCTCTGATTTCTGGGTAAGAGTTTTCTGTGTTTAGCAAACTGATGCAATACAAGATATCAAGATTGTGGTGATTCATTGAGAAAAGCAGTAGGCATAATTGCAGTAGGAAACTTGTGAAAAGATCACTATCATTAGTCTTATTAGCTCTGATGAATGCACTGAACCAAGAAATGGACTGTTTTTCCATGGGTCCCAACTCTGATCTCTTCTCAGTAGTGAATGTATTATTGAGCATAAAGTTCTATGAGGGTATTTGAAAATATGATTGTGCTGAGTTTCGTGTCATCTGAACCCATTCCTTGACTGTCTCTTTGGCTTCATCTATAAGTTTTGTTGCTTCTTTGTTTTGTTCAAATGAGAAAAGTAGCAATATTTCTAAAGCCTCAATCACAACACATTGAATGGACTCTCATGCCTTGATTGTAGCGTTTTCCTTTCTGAACTGCTTCTATTGAGCCATTGACACATATTCCAGCCTCTACAACAATGTCATCAAGACATCATCTTTCATCAATTTACTAAGTGAACTGAGGTATGTCAATGTGGTATGACACGCTCACAGATGTATAAACACATTTTTGTACTTTGTTGAATGTTGCCACAGAATATTGTAGGCCTTATTGGCCATCGCCAAGTCGTGATAAATGTCACACCCTGTCCAGCTTCATTTGTAGCATTTTTGGAAATCTGAATAATGTTTTGAATTGTTGAATTTTCATTTACAGATGCATTTAATGGGGCCATATAGTCGATTGTTGATATAACATCAGCTGTTTGCGTACTGGTGAACTCAACCAGCCTTTCCAAGTGGGGAATTTGAAACGGAGCTTTGCTCTCAGAAAACACCAAAGTCTTCTGATTGTGGCTTGCTGGCTTCCTTTCTGGTGATTACTAAAGTGGGTTCCACTTCAATGAAGCAAAGTCCACTCTGTTGAGGACAATACGTTGGTGTTTGTTTTTTTCAAACTGTTTTCGCACTTGATATAGTGGCAACGAGATTACAGGAACTGCATGTTAGTGTTTCCTCATTTTAGTCAAAATATTCCAAACAAAAGTGTATGATCTATTTCCAGTTTTCTTAATGGCTTTCTTAATACCCGTCGCTCTTTAATGGCTTGAGGAAGACTTCTTTGCTTTAAAAGCATCAAGTATTTTTTGCGTGTTTTCGTGTTTGCTCTGATGCTGCTCTTTCAAAAGCTGCCTCCACAGCATGACCACATTTGACTTCCAAACAGAGCACTAACTCACTACGATAATCTGTCTTCCAGAACTTGAGTTTGCTGCTCAATGCTTTTTTGAGTTTGTCCTTAAGTTTGAAGGTTTTGTAATGCAGATTGTAAAACTTCAGGAAATGTTTTTGCATTTGGAGCAGAGACGGTTTTTTAAGCACTGTGAATCTCTCTACATTGAAGTCCTCAATAATATGCTTTTCTACATAGTCACTTTTGTTTCCATGTTTCCATGGTTGTGTCTTGGTGATGGCGATGGTCTTCTTGCCTTGTAAATTTTTTTCTGAAAATAGTAATTGTATGAATACGTTGTCGAGAGTAGAACAAGACAAAGCCATAGAGAAAGGTAAGTAAATACAGAAAAATACAGAAAAATAAATTGTCTAAAAAAATCGAC
>JBCIKM010535105.1:0-18194 GCA_039654465.1 Melibe viridis | reverse complement strand
GTAAGTGTGCCAAATTTCAAGTCTGTGGGTTTGTTCTATCATTGTCATGCTAAGGACATATTGAACTCCCCTCGTATCTTTATCAAGGCTATGCTTGAACTGCACATTCAGAGTAAGACTATGATAAAATCTGATGATAATTGTCATGTAAAAAAAACAACCTCCTAAGAGTGGAAAATGACAAACAATTTTTAAGTCAATTTCTGGTCTTATCCAGTTTTTATCTTCAGCCTTCACAAACATACTCTCTAGTAAAGGCCAATTTATCCAGAAAAGAATTGTCTCTTTCAGTTAGACACATCACTACTTTCTAGAGTAATTGGCCTGTTTTAAGAGTATGTTGGTCTCTTCCCGAGCATTGTCAGGAGGAAATCTATTACCTAAATCTTGCATTGGTACTGTATCTGATGTTACAGATGTTTTTTAATACATAGCTTCTATGGGGTAAAGCTCACTGTTTAGATTGCTGTTTGTAAAGTCGCTTAAATCAGACTCATGGAACTTCATGTAAGAAAAACAGTTTTGTTGTCATACTACAAGTATGATAATATGATTTTTTTTCTTGCAGTTGTTATTAGATCTCCTGGCATCAAATTCAATTTGTTATTGTCAATTACTCCTCCTATGCCTTAGGTTGATAACAGTACAATTTTTTTTTTACTTTCAGCACAAGGCCAGAACCCTGCCAGGCAGGCCTCTGTCCAAGCAGGTATTCCATATAGTGTGCCGGCATGGGGTGTCAACATGCTGTGTGGCTCAGGGCTAAGAGCCGTGGCCTTGGCCTCACAAGCCGTCTTGACAGGCGACTCCAGCGTGGTGGTAGCAGGGGGTCAGGAAAGCATGAGTAAGGTAAGGCTGCAATCTAAACTGTCAATGATTGAATGCACACTGTTAAATCAGGCAAATCAAAAATACCCTTTTTCCTGGGCTCTCATTCTTGTTGCCTATGCCTGGTCTAAAGTCATGATTCAACTCAATATTCAATTGTAGAAATTTCTACTCTGTGAATTCATTTGATTGATTTGAAACGATAAAAATGTTTGCATCTTTTTTCTTCATTATTTAACATTTAAACAATCATTGATTACCTTTAATAATGGATTTGATAATGGGACTGGTGTTCAGACAGTGGCATGGAGGCTCAGTTGGTCAGGCATTCCCCTCCTACGCTGACCGCACAAGGCCTGCTTTGTTGTCCCATTCTTTTCTTTGGACAGACCCATGATGAAAATTAGCATTTGTATTTTTATTTGAGTTAGATTTTTAGCGGACCACTCTATAATCTCTTACCCAAATTTTTGTCTCTAGTTTCTTCTCTATCTTCATTTTATGTGACACCTCTTGACACACTTTACCTCCTTCTATTTCTTGCCGAAAGGATTGAACTAAAAGTCTTGCCTTAAAATCAACATTGTGGAAGAGGTATTTGATTTGTTTGTTGTGTGCTTCAGTATCCTGATTCTAGAACTGTATGTGGGTGATCTTATTAGTGCCTTCCATTTCTAGGCTCCCCATGCAGTCCACATACGGTCCGGCATCAAGTTTGGAGACAGCTCCATGGTGGACACCATGCTATTAGACGGACTGACGGATGCCTTCAACAGCTATCACATGGGCATCACAGGTATGTAGCCTGCATGCTGTGTGTGCAACCTCCCTCCTTCCTTCTTTACTCCAAATCCCATTCTTTAGGTCCATAGGAAGATAGGACCAATCACCTGATTCCTCTATTTATTTCTTCTTGCACAAATATCAACACTCTATTAGATTAACATTCCATGTTCAGTGTATCATTCTTCTCCATGCACATTTTGCTTTTCCCTTCTTTTTCTGCATAATCTCTAGGGTCCCACTGAGGCTGTGTAGGCATGTCTTTCTTACAACCAAGGTCAATCCTATTTAAATAGTAATGCCTCTGCACTTGTACAGAGCTCATAACCATGATAGGCACCTCACTCATGGCACTTAACAACAAATATAAGATTTAAGAGTTTAAGTTAATTAAATCTTTATTATCTGTAAAAAGGTACATTGTATAGTTTTTCAATGACAGGTGTCTGTTATTTTGGATTTACTTTGTAAGATAAATAAAGAATCATTTCTAAGTTGCATGTTTTTAAAAAAATAATTCATCTATCCAGGAGATCAGCTTTTAATAAATGAATAACACTCAAACTATTCCTTCTTCGTAGCCCATTAAAAAAAAAAAATTGTATTGATATTCGCATACATTTTCAGCTGAAAACATTGCCAAGAAGTATAGCATATCTAAAGAGGAGCAAGACCAAGTTGCCCTGAGCTCACAGACCAAGTGCGAGGCTGCCATGAAGAATGGTAGCTTTGATGAGGAAATCCTGACAGTGGAAATTCCAACTAGGGGAGGTATTATCTTCTTCTTTCCTTTCACTACCTCCTTTAACGTAATGAAGATTCTTTAGGTAACACAGATGGTCAGGGTCTCCTTTTCCTTACAGCTGGCGCCATTATATCGTTGATAATTGCTGAACTTCAGGTATCTTGAGTCACCTTTGTATGAGGCTTTGACTCTATGCAGACTCTCCTTCAGGTATATGGACTGATTCAGTAAGACTTAGTTTACCTGTTGATGTTTGAGTAAGACCGATTAGGATGTATTGATGAACCTTCCTCTCAGACCTTGGTGATTCTGATTCTCTATGATTCCCAGTGGTAGCTTTATTCCAGTCTAACATACTTGTTATTTATTCTGTCCAGGAGTTACTGAGGTGAAGAAGGATGAATTCCCTAGAGCTGGTTGCACCATTGAAGGGTTCCAGAAATTGAAGCCTGCTTTTCTGAGGGACGGTTCTGGAACGGTCACTGCAGGAAATGCATCAGGTGGGTCTGGCATCATTATTGATCCATCCATTCAAGATAGAATTATCCCTTTCACAGGCAGCATTACCCAGGAATTTCCTTTACTCTGTACTTGTTGACTGGAAGATAACTCAGAGAACAATTCAGGGTCAAGTTCAATATTATTATCTTATTAAAAGAGATGCAAAAGGCACCAGACCCATCATGAAGAGTTATTGAAATAAATGAAATAAAAAACAAAAAAGAAATGCTAAATTGTTTTTGTAGAACTATTAAAAAGAGAAAAACAAAAAGAGATAAAGAGGAAGGGAGGTTTCATCTTGGAGATGCTTAGCCAGACACCTCTTCATCTGTTTTTGTCCTTCACTTGAAATAACATGTTGTCTACACCAACCAAGTCCTTAATAGCCATGCCCCTTCTCTTCCCTCCCCTTGCTCTACATATCCATTCCAGGCATCAACGATGGGGCAGCGGCTCTAGTCATTACTAGTGGGGCAGAAGCCAAGAAGCGTGGGGTCAAACCTATGGCCCGCATCGTGGCATGGGCCCAGGCAGGTGTGGATCCTGCCGTTATGGGGCTTGGACCTATCCCTGCAACTAAGAAAGTGGTGAGTGTGCCATTATATTACATAAGCAAACTATTCTCAATTCCACTTGGTACACTTTTTAAAGACTCAATTTGTGAAGTTTTTTTCTTCAATAATTTCCTGTGTGTTGATAATCCAATCCAAGGCCAAATTTTCAACTTCCCCATATGATTATACTGCTTTAACTGTATGAATTGAATCTTGTTGATCTTATGTCAATAACCCCCCCCCCCCAAAAAAAAAAAAAAAAGAAAAAGAGCAATTTTTATTCTTTATGAAACTCTCTCCTAAAGGAAGGCATATTTTCATTTCCGTTTGTTCAATAGAAGTTAATAGTTTTTATAAAAAATTTTTTGGCATGAAGTAGAAAAAGAAAAGCCTTTAGTGTGCTTAGTTTCCCTAATCTGTGTGTTGTTGTATGTCTGGGCAGCTGGAAAAGGCAGGATGGCAAGTGCAGGATGTGGATCTGTTTGAGCTGAATGAAGCCTTTGCCGCACAGGCTGTGGCTGTCACCAAGGAACTGGGCTGTGATCCCAGCAAGGTCAGTAGCCATCTCTCAGTCCCTGTCTTTGTCATGTTGTGGTAATTTTGTTTTTATACACAACATATGCTACCCTATCTCACCTATTCCAGTGGCCCTGCTGTTGTATGAACTCTAAAAAGGTGAAATTTTTATCAGGGAAATACCACAACTCAATTTTTAGAGTTGCGACAAATAACCAAAAATTATTCTTATCCCCAAATAAATTTTTTTAAAAATGACATTCGAATTAAATTTTTTGGTTAAATGAATAAATGTATAAACTACGAATCTTCTATTTATTTAACTCGCACCAACCCGCACCCAGCTAGCTGTCGTTATGTCGCAATAAGCTGATTGAACTTCTTGCACCAATATGCATCGTTACCTCACCCCATACCTACAACAACTACAAGTGAGGGGTGAGAATGGTTATTCCTATTCAAAATGATCTGATCCGATAACACCCCACTCCCTTTTTGAAAAATGACTGACTTCTGAAAATACCTGAGTGCAAATTATTTGTTTATTCGTTCCTGATTTGAGAGTTGAGACGAGAATTATTAGTTTAAACCTAAATCCCCAATTTTATGAATAAGATCCAACTTTATCAATTTTAAGCACAGATTTTGGCATGTTGTCAAATACACACCTGAACAGATGCATAAAAAGGTAAAATGAATTCAGTTCAAAGTTGGTTTGCAAAGCAATGTTTACACTGCTGCACACTTAAAACCAGCTGTCCGTGAATCATTGTTCCACCATTTCTCTTTTCAAAGAAATAAATATGAATGAAATGTGATGCCTTTTTGCTTCAATTTTTTTATCTTGATGTATTGACTTAAAAAAAGGAGAGCCCTACAGAATGAAAATATGAAATAGGCTAAGCTCATTCGATAGTGATTGAGTAATTCAATACTGTGAAGTTTCAGGGAGACAGCTGATGATTGGTTATCTTCCCTAGGCATCTCCAGTGGTATCACATTCCTTCATGTCTAGTAATGTGAGATGTATCCAAATATCCATATAACTCAAATACCCTCCATAGACTGCAGCATTAATCCTCTCAGAATATTTAAATCTCAAGGATTTAGCCATTAGTTGCCGTCTATGTTTGACAGGACTGGATGCATGAATGATAGAATATTAGTTTTAATGATAATTGAAATGACAATAGTGATAGTTCATGGCTGACAAAAAAAAATACCCTCAAAAAACAAAATAATAGAAATAACTCACAATTTATTGTAAACTGTTCTTTTAGAGGTAATAATGTACAAACTCTCAATGTTCAGATTTAAGAAGTATTTCAATATCAATGTTTTATAATCATATATTATGAAACAGATAGATCACATGTTGTTAATTTTAAAAGCTATTTGATATTGCATTATTTCAATTATAAATACGATGTTATTTCTCTCTGTCTTCCCCCTTCTCCCAGGTGAATGTCAATGGAGGGGCCATTGCCCTAGGCCATCCCATTGGAGCCAGTGGTGCCCGCATCTTGGTCACCCTGCTACACGCCTTGAAAGCCCGCAAGTTGAAGAGGGGCGTAGCTGCTCTTTGTGTGGGAGGCGGCATGGGCATTGCGGTGGCTGTGGAAAACTTACACAATGTCTAATACTGCAGCACACTTGTAGTCTGTGTCTCATTGTTTTGTGGAGTTGAGTGCAGTTAAAATCTGTGTGGCACTCTTTTGCAAAATCGAACCAAAGTAGTCCTGAATTATGATGACGTAGCTTTTGGCGACTGGACAGATAATTTGCTCTTTTTTTACTTCTTTTTGTTTGTGAGTTTTAAATTTTTATCATGAAGATTGGGAGGCAGATGGAAATTTTCGACATAAAAATAATGAGACACATAAAAGCTTCTAAGATTTGTCACTCATATTGATCAGAAACTCACTTTAGGATAATTTTGCTGGAAAGCTGCACATTTCTATACTGGAAATAACATACAATAATTGGACAGCCTTGATTTAAAAAAAATTCTTTTTCAACCTCTCTTCAATGCAAGACTGTTAATTTTAATGTGATAGAATTGATATATAGAAATATCGAGGGCTTGCCAAATTTCATCAAGCGATAATTTAAAACCAATTTTAAGTATGTCTGGTTGATGAATAAAGATAACTTTAATGATCTGTTTTTCTAGACGAGTCACACAATCACAAGGATTATGACGGTTTTTAATTGAAGGTTGTGTGGCATGATGAAGTCTGAATTTTTCCCACCAATCCTGTTAGGATTTCATACAACTGACTGTTGCAACATTGGAAGTGGCAGATTAGGAGATAATATGCAAACACTTATTCTCTAAGAATCTCACATATCAGTGATCAGTATTATTTTGTCATGTCTGGCCTTACTTTGCCCCTGCTTACTGGTGGTGGGTTGAATAGACAGAATATGTTTTGCAAATGAGGCATATTATTTTGAATATGCTTAACAGTCCTGTTTGCTATTGTCTGAGGACTTTATATTTCCTCAGCACGTTGGAGTTCAATTTCAAAGCTGTATAGTTTTGACTTCATTATGAAGCATTTTGTGTTTATCTTTGTAGATAAAATTATGTTATCTGCATCTGGGATTCAAAGCTTGAGAATCCTGTAATTGTGAAAGGTCCTAGACTAAGGTTCTGATAAGCTGAGCTATTCATAGTGTGATAGACTTAAAGTGAAAGACAGCGAATTAGCACTTTTAAAACAAACAGAATATCAGATTTATTAACTATAATGTTGCGGTCTAGGAAAACTGTAGTATGTTAAAAACTACTTTTCAGGAGGAGTAAAAAACATGATTATTTTGACTGATGCAATAACACACTACATATTTTACATATTAATTAGAGAGAAAATGAAAACATATTCCTACAGCCTCAAGCCCGTTAGATCCACATAGGGAAATAATTGCGATATCGCGAATAAAAAAATTGTCATACTACAGTTTTTCTTGACAGTGAGGATATACAGTTTTAACTACTTTGTTAAGGATAATCAACAGTTTTGTGTTAATTTGGATGTTTTCAAAGTCATTTGAATGGCTTTGAAGATTATTTTTGTAAACTTCAGGTTTGTTGGATGTGAACTGCGATAGTTAATTTCAGTTGAAAACTGCTGATTTTTAAAATGTTTTTTTTTTTAAACTTTGACTTGACATTCCACAAACAATGCTATTCCTTGCTTTTTTTTTTTTTAATTTTTTGTTTTATTATTATCTCATTTGTATGACAGTCTTAGAAGTAGATGGGTATCACAGAAACATCATTGATTCTATGCAGTTGCTTTTAAATTTGAAGAGGAAAGAAACTGTCACATATTTAAATTTGACAAAATACCATCCTTAGTGGTATCCCAAACATTTTAAAGTAATTTCCCCCATGGCTGTTATACTATAACCTGATCTACATGATGCATGTTTAGCAAAGTTTTACAGGTCTCCTAATTTCCATGTCAGCCCATGTTATTTTCGATCTCCCATCCAAATTTCCATACAAATCATATAGTTGGTCAATCTTTACAGTTTGTATCAAAATATCCTAACAAAACGGGAATGTTATAATTGTTAAAAAATATTAGTGGAGGGTTTTCATTATTTCTTTTGGGCTGCTTTTGTAGATTTGTGATCTCCCCAGGATTTATCGGAGATCAAAGTCTGTGTGTGTGTGTGTCTGCGCATGTCTGTTTGAGATAGTGTTTGTGTGATCTCTAAGGCCATTGACAGATGAGCTGTTTGAAACACAGCAGAGACTTCTGTGCAGTCAGAAGTTACACTTTGCCAAATAGTTGCAGAGCAGAAGGACATGCAATAATTTTAGCAGTTTTTTCGCAAATCACATTCTGCTGTGCTGCAAAACATTGGCACATTAATGATGCATGGAATTCAGTGGACCCAGACAAACAAGCTTCATTTATGCTGGGGTATTGCTTAGTAGAATACAATTAAGGAAATAAAGAAAAAGAAATATTACTTGGCATTTTTGTTAATTCTTCAAAGGTGGTCCCGAGCGTAGGAGTTCTTCATATTAAGTGTTAAACTCGGAAAAACTATGGGATGAACCAAAAATCTTCTCTGTCTCTTTATTTTTTTTAAAGATCTGTCTCGTCAACAAAATGAAAGCCACCTTGATTTTCGGATTGCCCATGTTGAAATGAGCTGTATATAATTAAATATTAGTGGTTAGGATATTGACTGTGCAGTAATTGCTGCTATTTTTTTAGTCACAACTCATCCGTCAAGGGCCCAAAAAGATATACACTGATATTCTGTGTAGGAATTGATACTGCTATTGCTATTGAATGGAAATTTCTCAATTCAACTCAGTGCCTTAAGAAATGACAGGGATGCTTTTTTTTAAATATATATTTTTAAAAGGGGTTTTGTTTTTATTTCTTTTATTTATTTTTGATAATCTTGCTCTTCTTCTTCCACTGATCTGCAAACCACCTCTGGTGTATCATTGCAGATAAGTACATTTGATTGAATATTTATTTATAGCTTTCAAGTTCTCTCCTTAAAGTTTTCTAAATTACTGGCGCAATCAACAGCCAGCATGATTCCCCTATAGCCATCTGGTCTATTTTGGCGGTAAACAAAATACTTTGGAGGGTATACTTGATTCTAATTCCTTTTCCACTGTGGTTTGAGCATCTGCTGAGCGTGTCCATGCTTGTAAATGAAAGGTGTCCTTGTGTCTAGTGGCAGCAAGGGTTTGTTGTTTGAATAGCTGCCAACTAGAGAATGTTTGTTTTTATGCTCACTCATACATCGACAGTTGTTTCATATAGTACTCTCTGACATTTATTATCTGCTCTCTCTCTCTCTCTCTCTTGCATTGTATTTTTTCTTTATTCAGGTACACTTTCAAGACTTTTACAATAAATGATCTCAATGAAATGTATGGAATTTTTATTGAAAGAACGTTTCTATCACGATGTACACGTTTTGTGTAGATTTTAGACCCTGCATGAGTTTTTGTTGGTGTGTGTGTGTTGCAGTAGATGATTTACATTTTATGGGATTTTACTACATTTTCAAGATAACCTTGTGTGGAATACACTGACTTTGGTATGCAATCCTAGTATGAGATAATGTAAAAAAGAGTACATTTAAATGCAATAAAATTGATGCAATACCAATTTGCTTAGCACTAGCCAGGAACTTTGATTTATCTTTGAATCTACAAAACCAAAGCAGGCAATTCTGTTCTAACACCTATTGGACTTTTCCAGTTCTGTCTCTCATCTTGAATGTCAAAGCCATAGCCTTACTTTCCTTTTCTTCAATTGTGTCTGGTCTTTTCTAGATGTACCAATCACTTTTGTCTACAAAAGATTTTAGAACTTTCTAGACCATTATGCAGGGCTGCCAAGTATTACAATCTAATCGTAATTATTACAAATTTAAATGAAAATTAGGAGTTTCCAATTGTAATTTCACCATTCTGATTTTTATTGTGGGCTTCAGGCACTCAATTTGAGCGGTTTCCGCGAAAAGAAACAATGATTGCAGTGGAAAATGAATGCAATTAAAGACGAATGCGAAAATTGGAAAGACGAGTTTGAATATTAATAGAATTTCCGGTCATGTGTTGCACATGCAGCATCTTCTGCAATACTTTGGTTCTACTTTTGGCAAACTACTAGTAAACAAGGTCCGATTGCAGCTTCTTGTTGAAATTTTTACCAGTCAACATTGATAGATATATGACTATTCCTTTTTTGTTCTTATTTTGATTGGACTGTTCTCTCATCTTGCAATCTGGTGAGAGTGTGTAGGTGGTTTCACAAGTTTCTCTTCATTATTGTTTTGCATGGGTCATTTACTAGTGAGATAAATATGTTAATTGTTAAATTCAAACACGAGTTCCCACTCAACATGTCTGCAATCTAAATAGAAATTTTCTCTTATTTGCTAAAAAGGTGTGATCTAGCTTGCCTCAACAAGGGAACTAAGATCTCTATTCTAGATATCTCATCGGCTGGCTGGATTTAAACCTGTGCTTTTTCGAAAAGAAAAAAAAAGGGGGGTAATTACTGTTTAGTCTCAGAATACATTTTGACTCTTTCATTACTATTTCCTGCTTCTTGGGGTTGGCAGCCCTGGATTACGTTGTTATGGATGGTGACCATTGTTTAATTTTTTAATTTTTTTTTTGAGAGCTTGTATTTGTTTGTCACTGTAAATCATCTCTCTGTTGTATAATGTGATTCGAGAGATGATTTTTAAAGTTAAGTTGTTTTAACCTTTTCTCTCTCTTATTTTATTCTATGTTCTTACTTTTGTAAGCACAATTGTTCAGGACATAAGATTTGTAAATACCTTTTGTGCACCAAAGTAATAATGGGTGAAATTAACTTGTGACCCTGCAGTTACACACCAAAAGGCATGAAATGGAGGATGACCACAGAGGTAGACGTACATCAAGCAACTGGCATGACAGAAGTGGGGGAAAAGTAAGAAGATAGCTTTAGATAGAAAGAAGTGTAAGTAAGAGACAAGAAAAGAAGAGAACACTAGGTACTCCACCAACTTCCCAGCTGATGAGAAATTGAGGGGAATTTTGTTTCAGAAAAAACAAAAGGAACAAAATTGCAGTTTTATCATTATTTGGTTTTGTTTATTTTCACAGCTAAGAAATGTGTGTAGCTTACAATATGAAACCCTAAATAAATAGATCTTGTTGAGTTGTTAAAACAAAGTGTATCAAAAGTGAAATCACTGGAAAACAGAAAAAGAGAGAGAAGTGACTACAACATAAAGCAGACATCATTTGAATCTAATGGCAGATGACTCAAACTCAATGATACAGACAGATGCGACCTCATTGACAAATCATCAAGTTGGACAAACCCACAGAAACTAAATTCTTGATGCCATTATAAATGATAGTGATAGAGTAGAAAAAAGAAAAGAATATAAATTTGAGAAACCCTTTTACAAGTTTTATACCCCACGCATAGAAATTATGATAATTCTGGAATGCTTTGGATGTGACCCTTTGGAATGTGTGACAAGTGAAAATGTGTCTTTCTTGTGACTGTAACCCACTAAAACAACCCAACAATTGATCATCCCTCTTAGGTCACAGAATTATCTCATATTCAACTCATTTTTAAGAAATCAGTACATTACAAAATTTCGCAAATGGTTGGTTTTCTTTGATTAACTTTTTACAGACATATTTTTCTATCAATCCATGGTGATCCAAGATTATTTAGAATACAATACAACTTGTTCTCTGAGTAAAGTCATAAAAATCCCTTGTAAAACTGCCATTTGACAAAGAGTACGTTTTCCTGAGAACAACTCAGAAGTTGAGTTTCAGGGTGATAGTGGCAATGGGTAAGATGACAGTCAACAAGGACAGTACTCTCCACACAACTGTGAGAGAATAATTTGAAAAGCAAAATAATCACTATAAAAAATGTGTTATTTCATTTCATCTTAAACAAGGTGCATTTAAAAAAATGTGGTTTTTGTCATGAACAAAGCATATCTTTGACAGGATCAAGAGCAGTAATTTTGTTTTTCAAAAGAAAGTGACCCAAAAACGAACCTGTTGACAGACAAGCGGCATCTGTGACAGAGGAAGTTGTATTGATAATTAAAGGCAGGTGTGAATTAAATAGTTTTTAAAATTTGCCTGTTGAAAGAGCCGAACAACTATCCCCCTCCATAGAGAGAAAACCAGAAAATAAGTCATTTTATTTCTCGCAGAAAAGTTCATAAAAAGACCAATATCTGTGATTTTGATGATTTTTTTCTCTTTATTAAACTTAAGAAGAGATGAGAGTCTTTAAAAAAATTCAATTCTTTAGGTGAAAGTTGGCACATAGAAATGAGGAATAACAATATTGATCCATTCACATGCTTTGCATTGAGACAGACAGACATGATGCAATCACAGGAAAGACCACGGCAAAGCTGAAAAGGCACAGAAAAGAAATGGAAATAAAATTGCTAAAATTTGACCAGTGAATAATTAACACTAAAGAGAAAATAAACAGATAAATATGAATAGGACAAGACAGCATGAAGTGAAAAAGAAAAGGATGGAAACTAAACATGAATATTAGTTTTTTGAAAAAGTGGTCATATAAAAATGTAATTCAACAGGAGTAAATAAATGTAATTTCTGTAACCGATGGTAGAGCTAACTTGTTAAGTACTAAAATAAAAATGTTTGGTTGAAAAATCAAAATCAGTTTGTTACCATTTCACAAAGCTTTTTCAAATATTATCTCACCTCGATTTGATGAAGATCAAGACAGACAAGTGATCTTTACAATGCAGCAGTTCAAACTTTTAGACAATGTCAATTTGATTCTAAGTCTGGTCATCAAGCATGATGCAGAAATGGTGGTTTGTTGAGTTTGAATCTAAAATCCATATAGAGTGGTGGTCTTTTAAAAAAACCCAACAAACTCATTGACAATGACAAAAAATAATTTATGATATAGATATCAAATTTTACAGGAAAACAAACAACAAAGTAAACTAATAAGAATACATTTAAAAAAAAAAAAATTAAAAAAAATCACAACCTTTAAATGAACACAATGCAGTTGCACAGGTGTCTACAATAACTTGTGACTCCTACAATAAAATCACTCATTGAAATGAGAAAAACACCCATCAAAACAACCTCGGATGCAACATACACCTATCAGTTCTTTCACACCCACAAACTAGTTTTCTACACATTGAACTATTTTCTAGGACCAGCCTATCATGTCAAATCAAACATCAAATAATCACATTTTTGCATTTAAAGAGGTCACTGTTAACAATTCCCCATTTGAAATTCTTTTTAAATACAATGATCAAATATGACTTAATTGGAAAATGAACAAATCATCACATTCATGTCTGGTTTCTTTATAGATTTATATAAAAAAAAAGGCAAAACAATTTTCATACTTTCCATTGAATGTAAGTTAGGATATATGAGAAAAGGCATCTTTGCATTTGTAGAAATTGTTACCTAAAAAACAAGGCAACAACATTTCTGCATCTCACAACAGAATGGAATGTATGGTTTGTCACAAGACCTGAACTTCCTCGTTTGCACAGAGGGAACAACATAAACATGTAAGCAGGTTGGTTTGTTTGTTTTATTTTAAGTTTTACAGCACCACAATACAGGAAGGTCAAAGACATACCCAAGAAAAAAGCAAGACGATAGATTAGTTGAAATTAAAAGAGCAGATAGACTTTGATTGCGAGAGAAATACTCACTGAGACTGAGAAATAATTTGCAAGGGATAAATAAAAACCCTCTCTCACACTCACAGACATTTCACAGAGACAATTTATAAGGGGGAAAAAAATCATCTCCCTCCAAAAAGAGCAAAGAGAGCAGATCAGGCCGAGACTATCAAACAGAAAACATTAATTGATGTGTGTATGTGAAAGAGCACTAAAGAGGGTGCTAGAAAAAAATCAAGATGACAGTTATACCTGAAGAAAGACAAGAAATAGAAGTAAAATGCACCAAGAACATTGGTGGGGTAAATGCCTTCAGTGCTCGAGTTATGACATCAATAACTTTTATATTACCCCTTCTGCTTAGAGTAAAAGTAGCAGTAGTCGCAGTCTTAAGTAAGCATTTCAAAGTTGATCCACCCCACCATAGAAACCTTGACAATTATTGAAATTCATGTTTTTTCTGTTATCCTTTTTTCTCAGTCATTTTATACCTAGTGACTTTGTATAGTGTCAATGGTGTGAAATGTAGGGTCTATGCTTGGGTGACTACATTTTGTCAATTTATTAGAGAAACCTATAGACGATTGTCATTTTTTGTGAGATTGATTTATTCAAAATAGCCACGAGTACTGCTTAACTTACAGCCTGAAGTTATGCTCCGCTGACCGGAGGGTGGGCAAGGGGGTCTTCAGTAGGGCGTAGGGCATATAACATGACAAAGAGCAAAAAACCCCACTTGCTAAGTTTTACCAAGTGTGTAAAGAGACATAAATCCGAAACTTTCCTTCCCAGTTTTTTACATGATGTAATTATGGACCTTTCAAACAAACATGTCAGGAACTGGAGTTCCCCTGGAATGCTTCTGAAGGTGTACGGGTGTTTCCCCTTGTATTTGAATGACCATCAAAGAAATTGAAAACAAAATGAATGTGTGAGCAAGGGAATAACAAGTGCTGCTACTGATTTATTTTTTAAAAATCAATATCCTTTATTATTAAAAGCATGCTAAATGCTATTTGTCAAAATAAAACAAAAAAAAAAAAACACCATAAAATTGCAATCTGGAAGTTTCCCAGTTTTTTATAAACAATCCAAAGGTAGGTTATACATTTTTAATCGCCAAAGGGAATTGTTTCACAATTTCTCAAATAAAAGAATAGAAAGTGAAAATGTTTTTATTATAAATATTCCAGCATTAAAACAGAAAAAAACCCAGTCTCATTGAAATGTCAACGCACACAACCTTGACTTCAAATCTACCCTCACACAACAATGTCCATATTTATTACAATCACAACACCTAACCAACTGGGGAACTTTAACAGACACTCAAACATCCACACAGACTAATATAGTCCTCCTATAGAAAAGACTACTTGGATATACCCAGTTTGCTTTGCAGGAACTTTGAGGTGAGCTTCTGGGCATTGCGCTTCATGAGGGCACCCCCACCGTAGTGGTTCCACTCGCTCTCAAACTCATTCTCCAGGATTTCCGCTCCCTTCTTGTGCTTCAGGCCCGTCTCGTCCAAGGACAACTCACACATCTGCATGTCATCAATGCCTGCAACCCCAACAAACACATAGTCACATAGTTGAGCATACAAGTACAAGTTTAAGTCTATAATAAATGGTCTTGTGAGTACGGAGTCAGAAAAGGAAAACACAAAGTCATAGAGAAAAGTAAATGAAATAAACAAGAAAGATAAAAATTGACTAAAAAAAAAACTATTGCCTTGGCTAGGGGTTGAACCATGGCTAGGGGTTGAACCATGGCTAGGGGTTCCACCATGGCTAGGGGTTGAACCATGGCTAGGGGTTCCACCATAGTTAGGGGTTGAACCATGGCTAGGGTTTGAACCAAGGCTAGGGGTTGAACCAAGGCTAGGGGTTGAACCATGGCTAGGGGTTGAACCATGGCTAGGGGTTGAACCAAGGCTAGGGGTTCATCCATGGCTAGGGGTTCAATCATGGCTATGGGTTCAACCATGGCTAGGGGTTCAACCAAGGCTAGGGGTTCAACCATGGTTAGGGGTTGAAGCATGGCTAGGGGTTGAACCAAGGCTAGGGGTTCAACCATGGCTAGGGGTTCAACCATGGCTAGGGGTTCAACCAAGGCTAGGGGTTCAACCAAGGCTAGGGGTTCAACCATGGACCCCAGGACGACAAGTCCAATGTAACAACAGGCAGGCAGTCTAAAGTCTATTTGACTGCAACAAAAGATCTTTATTATCTTATACTCAGGCAATATCCAGAGGTTATAGCCCAGCCTTGATAACAACAGACAGTAGTAACGCTCACCAGCAAGCATGAGGATGGGTGTTTTGTCTGCGTAGACCTCCATCTGCCTGGCAATCCACATGCCATCAAAGTGGGCAAACCACATACCGTGCTTGGTTTCAGAACGGTACTCATCGGCTGGGCGGGCAAACGGGATGCGGAAATAACGCTGCTCATTGTTGCCAGACTGCTTCTGGTTACGCTGAGGGACTGGGGGACCTTCAGCTGTGAGAAAGGAATACGTTATGATATTAATGATAATAATAGGAAGTGTTTCTGTATAAAATAGTTAAGAATAGAGTTCACGTCTATTAACTATATTTACACTCATGACAACTTGATATCACTGGCAAGCCATAAACACACAGACAGAATCTAGATAATATATGGCTTAAGAACGAAAAGATACTAAGCCATATCCCTTTCATAATTAAATGAAATTAAAGCACAATTCATCCTTAAGAGAACTTTTTATTATTCCTTAACCAACAATTTCCCGGAGCACCCCCTGACGCCTGATACTCAATTATACCGGATTGGCTGCTGTTTTCCACGAGAGACATAGTAAACAATGGTCACCTAATTGCTATTTACAGAGCAACAGCATGCACGGAAAACATATGTCACTCAACTCGAAACAAGGAGAGATCTACTTTAGTTTTCTCTTTATCGGTCCCAGTTACAATCATGGTTACAATTCTAGCCTGTGCTATGGTTTTCTGAAGTTTTTGCATTTAATCCCTAGAAGGGGTCACATGCAAACTTTTGTGGGGTCACAGGTATTTTGTGACTTAAGAGCTACAATACAAAATACTTCATTCAAAATGTAATGAAAAAGTTGTAGTAAATATAAAAAAATAAACGAAGTGTAAGATGAGCAAAACAACTCACTTTGCAAAATGCCTTGATATGAATGTAGTAAAAACATGCAAAAAGTTGTTTTTCTTTATTTCTTTCTCTTGGTTTGAATAAAATATTATAAAAGGAAGACAATAAAAATGATAAATTACTTAATTTACTAGTATTACATTGTGATGGCAACATCATCAGCCATACAATGGACCAGGTTATTTTTAGCCATTGTCGAATGACATGGACTGGTTTGTTAACTATCCATTTCACTTACATTTTCACTCAAAATCAGACTTTGACCAAGAAAAAATTATGATACCATAAAAGTAGAAAAGTATATCCCGTTGTGTGTCTAAAGAGTGGAGTAGTTTCACTTTTGTTATTTGCTTCTTTCTTCACTTGTATAAAATTCATCCGATCCCGGGGCCATTCACATGGGCCTGACCCCACAGCGGTGAACTTCTAGTCCGATTTATTCAGCCACAGACCCCTCTGGTGAAGTTAATGGTTAGAGCATTTATAGTTATGGATGCAAAACATACCAAGGTCAACTTGGTCCCTACAGCCCCCCCCCCCTCCCCCCCCCCCCCTTCTTGGACTCCCTCCACTCCCACACACGGTGCCTCCCCACAACAAACCCAACACTCACAATTGGCCTCCACGTCTACAGGTGCCCTCTGGTCGTCGGCCGCATTCTTCCCCTTCTTCTTGTTCTTTGTCTTCCAAGCATGGTAGACCTTCAGCCTGCGATGGAACTCTTCACGACAGGCGTCCAATAACTCGAGATCTGCAGACACGGCACACAGACAGACAGACAGACAGAACAAAATAGAGACCATCTCTTGTGCTATTTGATAACAACAAATAGCACAGCAGCTTATAATGGCTCAAAATGCTGTGACATTGATTAAAATATAGTCCTATAGTTTTTGCTCTTTGCTGGGAGTGTACCAACAACTTTCATTGCTGAGTCATAAAAGTGCTCAAACGATATAACTTATACTATTGATTAACATAAAATAATAATACTAATGTTAACGGTTTTGCATCAGATCAAAAGCATAAAGACTGAGAGAGCCTTGGGTTTTTAAAAAGCTGAGCGAGAATAAAAATGTAGAAATTAAAATCAACAAGGTTTTACATTTATTGACCAGTGAGCCAAAAGGTACACACATAGACGGAAAAACAAAATGATAGATATACGCAGAAATAGACATGAGAGACTGACACAAAGAAGAACGTGCAAATCAACAGACAGACACAGGCAGATGAACAGAAGAACCCACTGACCACAAGAGGTGTTGATGGCATCACGTAGTTCAGCATATTTCCATTTGGTCAGGTCAAACTTCTTAGCAGCCGCAGCTTGTCTCGCCGCCATAACTGCCGCTGACCTGATGATGGCAAAAATCAGTAAAATCATATAAAACATAAATACAAGTCTCTTCATTGATCCCACAAGATCTGCCTCAGTGAAGACTGGAACAAAACAGGACTAAGCAGTAGTACCCATTTTACTCATCAGGACAGTGGTGAGGTAAGTGGGGAAAATTCATTTAACCAAGCGCATGCCAGAGGCAAAAGATCCAAGCCCTTGAAAAAAAAATATCAGTGATGTATACGTGCCCGTATCCCAACACACATATGTACCTTGGCAAAGGGGGAGGCAGGACGATGTCCTCTACCTCGTTCTGGTCCTCCATGGCGAGACGCAGGGCCAGCTCTCTGTCTCTGTGCTCCTGGTCCAAGGCCGCTTGTCTGAGAGGTAGGAAGGCAAAGGGGGAAATCAAGAGGGAAAGAAGGTAAAAACCATGACCTTTTACAAAGGTACAAACAAACTTATCGACATACCCATTGATGAATACCAAATCAAATATCACAAAATAAATACCAGGCAAAATAAAAGAG
>JBCIKM010534994.1:0-18199 GCA_039654465.1 Melibe viridis | reverse complement strand
AAAAGTAAGACAAAAAGCTTCAGTATAAAAGAAAAGAAACAGAAGTAGAAGAGGTACCAAGGACGCCTCCAACCTCAGCAGCAGTGTGTGTGTGTGTGTGAGTCTGTGTGAGTATGCGTATGTGTGAGTCTGTGTGATAAATAAGGCACTGGAGAAAATGCTAGAAAAGAGATTTGTTTGTTTGTTTATTGGTGGTTTTAGGGCCCCATAACACCCCAGGGCCATAGGAGCCAAAGGGAAAGTAAAATGATTTGATTATTGCTGATTTTAGCTCCTGAAACACACAAGGGATGAAAAATTATCATCTCTCCTTACAAAAATTAGCAATGGCCACCACCCATAACATTATGGTCCAGGACCCAGGATATTTAAACCCTTTTGTGTGTACTAAAGTACTCGGTAAAATTTAACTTCTGACCCTGTAGTTATATAGCAAAAGGCATAACAAGGGGCTGATTACTGAAAACAAAACAAGACAAAAAAAAAAGGACACACAAGAAAAGGGAAGAAAGTCAGACAACAGCTTCAGTCAGTGTTAAAGAAGACAAACAGAAGTAAAAGTGCCCACTAGCGACACCCACCAACCACTGGCTAGAAAAAGAAAGATGACAGTTCTAAAAGACAAGAAACAAGAGTAGAGCCCACTAGAGAAAGAAGTGGTGCAAATGTAACCATCAGCTGATTTATGAACAAAATACTTAAAAGCCTGGGGGCCACTGGGCATTTTATCAGACTGATCCAAATCAATAAGGTAAACGCGTTATGTGGTGCACAACATCAAAGCAAAGTAAAGCATGGTGCGTGTAGACAGAACAAAAAAATAAAAACAAGTTAAAGTTTAAGCATGACCTAAATGTATAAAATTCTAATTGATACCAAGTGGAGACAAAATGACAAAATGTAAAATAAGAACAACTCTTCACTGCACCATGGTCTGTCAATACAGTCGATAGAAAACAGAGAGACTGCTTCCATTTCATTTATAATTCCGCCAGACATGAGGACTGAGGATTGATCGACAAATCAGAAACATGAGGCACCTTTTCTTCAGAAAGCTTTGATAGGATCACCATAGAAGGGTCTACTAACCATTTCACAACTCAGCTCCAAGTACATACCTGACTTTTGGCAACAATGGTCAACTTATACAATATTAGGGTTGACTTGGAATTTTATGTCAATTTTATAGCAAATCACGAAGTCATAAAATATTAAACTAAACAGGAAACTCTTTCACTCATTTCTTATACGGCGACAAAGTTTCCAGCCAGTACGTATTTTGGTAGGTGTAAGAGCAGGACTTCATCAGGAGACTACCATCAGTTGACAACTTTTCTGAAGGAGACGGGTCGACCAGGGTGCAGCAGATGAATGTGAGAGGCCACCTCCAAGGCTTTCAGCTCTACGTAGCCAGTGCAGTACGGACACTGGTACTTCTGGCTTCCCCGCTTCCCTTTCTTCCCTGAGGCTCCAGCAACACTGCTCGTGGAAGAAGAGGATAGTGCCGCTGCGGGTTGGAGTTCCTGAGGGGCTGAGGATGGTGACTGGCCGAGGAAGGCTGCCGGGGTTGGCAAGGCATGCCGTATGACATTGGCAGTACCTGGCGAGGGCTGACTTGCAGGGCACGGCTGCTGGTTAAGCTGAAGCATCCACTGGGTGTTTTCTGGACGATGAAGATGTTGCTGCAGATGTTCCAAGGGCAGAACATTGGGTGGTGGGGGGTGTTTGGAAAATGGCATTAGATGAACAGCAGAGGGGACAGCAGCCATGGAGGCCATACTGACACCTACGGTGGAAGGGTAGCTGCGTCTGATGTGGTGTTGCTGCTGGGCTGGGCCTGCAGGGAGATTATGAGAAGCCGCTTGATGCTGCTGTCTCCTCTCCACTACTCCCGAGGACAAAGAGGTGGAGGGGCCTGGTGGTGGTGCCTGCAACTGGTGGCGACTTTGGCCGGACAGCTGCATTGGCCTGAAAATGGTGCTGGCTGGGACAGAACTAAGCCCGGTGGTGGAGGAGGAGGAGGAAGGGTTTGGAGTAGGGTTTCCACTACCAACCACAACTCCACTGACTGGGCGAACAGAGTAAGGGAAAGCATTATGCATGAGGTTAGGGGGTATAACCATGGTTGCCGGAAAGCCTGCCATTGGCCCTGGGATGAAGCCCAACCCAATGGGAGATGAGGAAACTGGGGGGAACACTGTGGGTACACCAGACTGCAGTACCAGTGGCGCTGGAGGTACAACAGAAGTGGCAGCAGGGACCACCGGACGCAGGTTGAAGATTTTGAAGGCATCAGGATTGGGTTCAATGTCTGGAAGTGGTTCTGTATCATCTCCAATTGTGGAGGCAGAAGATGAAGGGCCTGCACTGCTGCCTGGGAGACCTAATCCTTGTTTAGATGATGCAGAGCTCGATTGATTACTGGAAGAGGATGACGAACTGTTTCTGCTTTTCACAGTTGGGACATTCAGTACAGGAAGACCAGCTGTACGAAGACTTTTATTGGAGGGAGGTCTGCCAGGTCTGCTAGAAGTAGAAGACTGAGGTGTTTTGTCTTCAGGATTAGGGGTAGTGGTTGTTGACAGAATGGTCGGAAGCTGAGCCAGAGTAGAAGTGTCAAACAAAGAACTTGAAATGATGTTTACTGGCTTCTGAGTGGCAAGGCTGGGACCAAGGGCAACAAAAGACCCACTGTGAGCTGTAGTAGGCACAGAAACCAATGGTTGGGATGGTTGTTGACTAGAACCAAGGGGTATAAGGGTATTCAAAGTAGTTAAACTTTGCTGGACTACTGGTCTACTAAGTTCTTGAGCAGAGATGGGAACACTTGCTGCTCTTGCAGTTTTTGATGACAAAGATGATGACGTGGATGATGATGATGAAACTGATGAAGCTGTTGTGGTTGAAGTTGCTTTGGCAGGAGCAGATGACTCTGGTAATGGTGCCTTTTCAGTGTATTTTCCATTACTAGAAATACAGGTGAGAACCGTGAAGAGAGACCTGGGAACAGAAACGTGCACTTTATCCCTGTCAAGCTTAGACCCATGCTGTGAAGTGCAGTGAAGAGATATGTTTTGAAGAGACTTGCTCTTGTAGGTCTGGCAAACTGGACACACAAACTCAAAGAGGTCTGAGTGCTTTTCATTGAGATGATCATACACAGATGACAAGGAGGTCATTCGGAGTGAGCAAACCGTACAAGTGTGTATGTCTTCTTCAAGGACGAGTCTATTGCCAACACGTGAGCATTGTGGACTGTGAGGGAGAACCATCGCCTCCACCAGATTCTTGGCTTCTTTAGACAGCGACACCTCATTCTTATTCATCATAGACGGATGCTGTGATTTCACATGGTGACGCAGCTGCTTTTGGTTGCCAAAATTAGAGCTGGACTTGCAGTAGGGGCAGGAAAAGCACCGTATGGCAGGGTGACGTGACTTTAAGTGTTTGACCATCATGAGAAGGTAAGGTGTGTGAACTTTGCAAGCTTTGCATTTGTATGAAAGAGGATGAGTGCCTTTAGAGGCAATTGATAAAAATGACTGTACAGGTGATCCTGAGGATGCCGATGAATCCTTAGAAGATGATGGTGAAAAGGTCAAGGGAGATGACGAGTTGGCTGAACTTGAAATGGTTTTGCAGGTTGATTGAACAGAAGATGAGGTGGTCAGGCAGCTGTTGCCACTTCCCATCCTTGCAATTGAAACTGGGGTTTGATCCAACTTCTCTTCAGAAGACAAATGGGAAGAGTCTTTGGAAGGGTCCCGAGACATAACAGATGGCATAGTTGGTTTGTTGGAGGATGGTGATGATGATGCCAGCTGCTGGCAAGGAACAGGAGTCACTGGGGACAAGGGAGATGATGGAGCTCCTGGGACTAGATCTGAAGATGAAAGGCACTGGCCGGCCGGCACCAGATTCAAAGCAGTGCTAGAGTTGAGAGTTTCGGAAGACTCAGGGGGGTCATCAGTCTGTGTGGGAATATCTTCTTCCTCATCAGCATTGACAGATGACTGAGTTGGATCACAGGGTTCTTCACTCCTGTCCTCAGACAAAGGCAGATCCTTAGATTGAAAAACAAAGAAAAAAAATTAAATTTAAACATGATGGCTCATAACCTTAAACACAAAAACACAACAACACAAAACCCCCAAAAAGCTACTTATTCAGACAATTAACAACAAAAATTACTTTGGAATTACAACATCATGTAAAAACGGCCTTCTACTTCTTCTTCCTTGAAACCATCTCTTCCACATCAAATTCTTTCATATCTAATCTGACATTATCCATCCATTTTGACTAGAGTTTGAAAAGATCAATAATCTATATTTTTGTGTTTGTTTTCTTTTAATATATACTGAACACTGTTTTCAGCTTTCTTCCAGGATAAGTTAAAAAAAAACCCACACAATGCCCTCCTAGGACTCAAGTAGAGAAAAAAGATTAAAAATTGTCACAAGCCTCAATCTTTGGACAAATCAGGCATGATGAATGCTCCGAGTCTCATTTGTGACAGGAAACACAACACATAGTGGTCCTTCATACCATGATTGTGTCAGAGCTTGTGATCACTATTGTCTTAATTTGCATTTAATTTGTTTTGTTTTGTTATCCATATCCCTTCATACCGCCTAAGCAGTGTTGGGACCCAGCTCCAAAGGGCCGGGAAAAACTCTGGATCACAAGAAATGAAGACAGGCAGAAGATCGGTCCACCGTGCCTAATCTTATGTGGCATAATGAGAAATACAAGGGGTATTACTTGATCTTAAGCCAAACAATAGCTGCTGTTGCCTTGGTGATATCTGCTCATTGACAAAGACCAATGAGCCAATTTATCACAGGGCATGCATTAAATTTGGGGATAAAATATACTTCACAAAACAAACAAATGAAAAAACAAACAAACCATAAGTAGGACTAGGGGGAAAATTTGACCTTGAGTAATACTGTTAAAGCCAATTGATTGAGATATAGAAGGGATGTTATCAAAAAAAGATTCTTTTTCTGTTATAATAAGACATCAATTTTGGGGCAGTAGATCATATCTCCAACATTTTATGAATCTTGAAAATTTTGTTTTTGTACATGAATGAATAAATGAATGAATTGAATACACATTTCAAGAATATTTAAATCCAGGATTCCATAACAGTAAATAATATTTTTAGAGTTTACCAACTGTAGAAAGAACTGCCTTTTTTAGCAATCAAGAATTTCTGAGATTGTAAATCAATTTTTTTCCAATATATAATAATAACAATGACAAAGAAAAAGACAATCTTACTTTGTGAGCTAAGTCCTCATGACTGGGTCCTGTTAGGTCTTGTGCATTTTGTCCACTCAGGCTGACAACTTCAACAATCTTCATGGTGCAAGAGTCGCTGTCTTCCTCTTTTCCTTGAATGTTCTCTTCTGTTTCAGGCGAGGCAAGTGGCCCAGTTTCCACTGGATCAGTCGGGGCCTCCAAAGGCATTCTGGGGCTGTTGGTCGACACAAGCGGCTCCTGACTCTGCTTGGGGATGGCATCATTCTCCATGGTGCAGATGGCCGTGTCACCAGCACATGGAATGCTGACCAAGAAGAGAGATAGGAGAAGACCCTAATGTATTGAACTGCTCAATATTCAATCCTGAATGTCAATATCAAGCAAAGACACCCAACAGTCGTATCAACAGTAATTTACTTTGTTTTCCTCTCAACTCAATGTCTCAAACCCACTTTGTCTTATCTTAGTGTCGTGTATAGGTACCTCATTTTGATGATACTTTACATCAATCTTTCTATTCCACGACTTAGAATAAATGTGTGTTAGGTTATAATAACTAAGTCAAATTTAATTCAGCTACTCCCCTGCCACCTCAAAAGCATGGCACCAATATAAAGTTTGTTTTGAAAGTCCCACAACAATATAAAGACATTTAAAAGTGCCACTTAACACATTTGAAAAAGGATATTTAGGCTTTGCTCTTCTGAACTACAGTATCATTCATTTTGTAGCAAATCCAAAGCGAACAATTCATTTTTAAACTTTAATTCACTTCAGCTTTCAAAGTAATGCAATATTAATGATAATGATGGACAAAACCAAATTGTGATTTTTGCAAAATTAAACCACAACAGGACAAAGTGGCACAAATGGATGGTAAGTTTTGATGACTGAGTTGACAAGAGGAAGAGGTTTTAAAACTTTGGAATGAAAAACAAACTACTTAATAGCAGATATAAAAGTAAAAGAAAGACAAAATAGCTCTACCTTGACTCATCCACAGCAAGCCCGTCTGGCAGCTCATCAGAGTTCTCCTCAGAATAGTCTGCAGCAGTTGTACTGTCTGCCTCCACACTTTTCTTCCCTTTCCAATCCTCCTGGAGATCTAGGTACTCTTTTGCTTTCAGCCTGTGGTCAATGGAAGACGAGTCCATTTCTGTGACATTCAGGACAGAATTGACATGATAAAAACTGCTGCCTAGTTCTTCCTGACTGCTCTTCTGTATCTCCATCTTGGCCAACTGATCTGCATTGTAGAAGTCTGGCAGTTTCCTATACGGTTTTGGTCGAGACGGGTGAATAGATAAGCAGTGCTGGTTCATGTCTTCCTCAGAGGAAAATACTGATTCATTACATAAATTACAGGCAAACAAACCTTTGTTTGGGTGGAGGTCTGAAATATGTTGCTCAATGTCTTCTTTGACATTGGTGGAGAACCCGCAGTGAGAGCAGACGAATCTGCGAGTCGTACTCCCTGATCGAACTGTTCTGTTTCCAGTCCCACCACTCACAACTACTGAGATGTAAAATGGTGGGGATTGGCCTCCAGCAATAGAGTTTGTGTTGGAGTGAGAGTTCTGACCTTTGTCCCTCTGCTGCTCAGCTGCTGAGTCCTGTGTTTCAGCCAAGTCCAGGTTGTCTGCTGTGTCATAGAAACTGGCTTCATGGATGTACCCAGTGATATGAATTTTGTGATCTGATGAGGGATGAGTGTTCTTCATATGGGAAGCTGCAGCTGCCATGGAACTGAACTCGGACTGACACAGGGCACACTTGAATTGGGCACCTGGAATGTGGCTGTAGATGTGAGATTCTATGACAAATTTGGTCGAAGAGGAAAACCCACACCTTTTACAGGTGTAAATATAGGATGACGCAACCCTGTCCTGAGCAGTAATGGTCTTCAGCTTGGAACAATCATCAAGTTCTAGAGTTTCTTCACTCGTGGAATGGACTGGACTGGAAGAGTGATCCTGTGGGTCAGCAGCCACAGTAAAGACCTCTTTGTTATTGTTATTGGCTTTGATGTTGAAACCAGGAGACATTGGCAAATCTTTACTCGCAGAACTTTCAGCTAGAGGTTTTGGTGACAGCAGAGTAGTATTACTGGTCAATGAAATGTCATTTGATTCTTGCCATTTATTACTGGCTAGAAGGGGGGTGTTGGATTCATGAATGGGAATTTCTTTTCCACTGTCTGATCCTTCTATGAGGGTAGCAGCCTCCTTTGGAGGAGTCTTAATTTCTTTGTCCACAATTTGCAAAGGAGGAGTCCCAGAATCATCCACAGCACTCGACTGTTCAATGCTGGAATTCACTTGTGTTTCCTTTGTAACAGAAATTTCACATACATCTTCACTGCATGGTGTTTGAACAGCCTCCTCTGATGCACATGTAGCAGTCACCAGTTCATTGCCCGTTTGTAATTGCTTTTCAACATCATTCACATGAGTCTCATTTTTCTCATAAGTTTTAATTCTGGTTTCAGAATCATCTGACGGAATCACACCTTCACTGCATGTTGTTTGTGCTGCCATCGGAGATTCATCGGAGGTAATTGCCAACTCACTGCCCACTTGTGTGAGGATCTCATTTTCACTTATTGGAATTACATCTCCACTGCTAGGTATAGCTTCTGGGGTCTTTGTCTCCTCTGCTGAAGCTACATTTCTACTTTCTTCTAAGGTTTTAACAGAAGTTGAAGGTTCATCCGAAGGATGTGTAACTTCACAATTAGAGGACTGCATGCCAGATGCTAGTACATCTGTATGGGTGACAACATCTCTCTTAGGCATTTGAACAAAAATTTCAATTTCTGAAGGGATTCTCTTTTCAAGGCAGGTAGTTGATCTGGGCGTCTCATCCTCTGCATGGATGACACTCTCATTTCCCGCCAGTGGAGAGGTGTCTTCATTATCTGTGAGCGGCATACTTTCATTACCTTCTGGTCCTGAGGTCTGGGTCTGCTCATTATTTGAGCGTATGATACTCTCATTGTCCATTTTATCCACGCTCCTTTCTTCTCCTGTGCCTATGACACCATTATCATTATCAGTTACAGCCAAGCTTCCTTCATCAGTGGCCATGTCACTTTCATTGCCTTGTGGTGCTTTTTCCTCATTGATCGTATGCATCACACTTTCAATGTTTTCTGGTCCAAAATCTGTTGGCACAATGTTTTCATTTTCAATACGAGACAAGATCTCAGAATGTTTTGGCATCGTAGTTCCACTGCTTTCTGGTGCTAAGGTCTGCTCACTATCTGTAGGCATTACATTTTTGTGATCAAATTGTGTCAAGTTATCATTTTTGGGCATCACACTTTGAATATTTTGTGGTGCTGAAGTCTGTTCATTATATGTGGGCACCTCTCTTTCATTTTCAGTTTGTGGTGAAGTCTGTTCATTATTTGGGGGCATGACACACTCAGTGACTTTCAGTGCTGAGGTCTCCTCTGTAACTGTGGGCATAGGACCTTCATTGCTACCTAACCCAGAGGTCTGCTCATCTTCTGGGAGTATCACATGAGCACTACTGGATGTTTTCAAGGGAATATTATCTGATTCATTTGTGGGATTTATCCTGTCACCCTCCTTAGTCTGGATCTCAGCATCACTGGTGACAGAGGTTTCTTTGCTCACAGAGAAGGCTTCATGGATTGGCCGGTCATTATCGGCATCATCACCAGTCATTAAAGATTCCCTGACCTTGCAGAGGGTACCACCATCAGCAGCTCTGGGAGGTTCTGAACTATGAGCCACAGACTCAACAGCACCAGACTCTACTTCCTCATGAACTGACACATTAAGGTGTCCAAACTCTTGAAGCTTTGTGACAGTTCCATCATCGGCTGCCACAGACTGATGTGCCAGAACTTTTGGGGTTGCCATGCCTGGATCAGATTTTTCTTCTGGTGATACTTCATTCACATGACTGGATATGCTAATAGAAGCACTGTTGCTTTTGTTGCAAATATCCTCTGCAACCACAAACTCCTTATGAGGACTGCTTTTCTTTGGTGATTTCATCTTCTTTGACTTCCACTGTGCAATGCCATCCACTGGTCGTCCCCTCAAGAAATCCATATAGCTGCCAACAAAACCCATCTGACTGGTAACACTGACACTAGATTCAGCTTTGCTTGGATCTTCTGGCTCAGTCTTTATCACCAATTTTAATGGTTCCCCCTCTGGTGACTTCAGCTGTGAGATCAGATTTTTCATTTTTGGACTTTTAGCTTTATCCTTCATCACTCTCTTCAATTTCAATCTAGGAATGAGGGGACGTTTTCTACTTTCCATACCCTCCAAATTATCATCTTCATCTATTTCTTCAAGATCCGCATACCAGTCTTCATCATTCAGGTCATCTTCGTATTCTAAACTGAATGGACTGGAGGTGAGTTCATCTTGACAGGGCTCAGGCACAAACATTCCATCCAGGTTCAACTTTTTCACAAAATCACTCAACACCACGACGCATGGTTTGATTTCCAGGTCATTCTCGTCCTCCTCCTCATCTGATAAAGACAAGCTGAGCTGTTCTTCACAAGAGACTTTAGCATTCCTTTTTTCTCGCAACTGATTTATTCTGGTTTGTCTTTGCTGCTCTTCTAGATCATACACAGCCTCTTCCTGCCTTCTTTTCATTTCCAGCATCTCAAGGGGAGACCTTGTAGTCTTCTTTCTAAACTCAAATGTCCTGACAAGCTCTGTAATCTTAGGCTGGTAAAACTCCTTTTTAGACTGCTTAGGTGGCGGCCTTGAAACTTTAATGCCAGGAGGTCTTCCCCTTTTACCTTTTAACTTCATAGGAGGCTTAGGAGGAGGGATAGTTTGAACACCATCAAATACTTCATCTGCACCAACAGGCTCTGCCGGTGCTACAGATGTGCAAACTCCAATATTACGCTCCTTTTCCTGATTTTTCTCCTCATCTGACCAATACAGATGTAAGTTAGTGTCATCTACAAATTCTTCCACAACATCATGCTGTGTACCATCGTCATCATTAGCATCAGCGTTGCCCTTTTTAATTGCATCTTCAAAACTTACAGGAAATTGGGGTGTCAGAACAGGGGGAGCATCCAACACGCCATCCTGATCTGTAGGTGCAATGCATTCAAGAGGTTTCAATACTGGTAGAGGTAAAGACCCGGGACACTGACTGGATGATTCCGGAATTTTAATCGACAACTCTCCTACAGGATAATCAGACTTTGGCCTTGGCTCTGAGCTTTGGCGTTTATCCTTAAGGCTCGGTCTACCCCTTGGTCTTCCTGGACGTTCTATTTTGGTTTGGGGAGCTGTCGATGACAAGCTGCCACTTTGTGTTCTGGTCCGCAGCATTTTATCCTCACTGCCTTCAGGATTGGCAAAAGTTGCTTCTGTTGTTAGCCTCATTAACATTTGATTTTTTGGCTTGTTTCTGACCTTTTTAAAACGTCTACCAAAAACTTCATATTTTTCGGCTGCTGTTGAACTGGATCCTCCCACCAAACCACCGTCACTTGGAATATGAGCCACAGCACCAAGAGCAGTTTCCTGTCCTCCATTATCTCCAGAGGTAGCACCTGAGTCAGTTGGTGGAGCACCATTCTTATTCTTGGAAGAGCACAAAGTTCTCAACAAACCTCTCTTCCATTTGTTATGCTTGCGTTTTCTTTTTTTTCTGAGAAGACCATGTCCTGGAGTAGCATCCATAGTTTTTGTTTGTAAATCTTTTGGATTGTTGTTTTTTCTATCTAACTTTAAGTCACTGAAAGGTTGGGAAGAGTCTGTAAAATCTTTCTGCTCATCACAAGGCAAACAGGAGGAAGTAGGAGAGGTCAATTTATTATTTTCCTCTGCAGGCTCATTACTATTCATGATAGGATCATCACTATTGCTTGAACAGTGAAAATCCTTGCTGGCTGGAGTTGGCT
This sequence comes from Melibe viridis, assembly GCA_039654465.1. Classification (NCBI taxonomy): domain Eukaryota; kingdom Metazoa; phylum Mollusca; class Gastropoda; order Nudibranchia; family Dendronotidae; genus Melibe; species Melibe viridis. The sequence continues at coordinate 7,005 of JBCIKM010534994.1, read as the reverse complement.
GATCTCTTTCCACTAAATCTGTAGAAGGCAAATCTTTCACACAAGACTCTTGCACAGAATCTGGACTTTCCACTTCAGCGGATTTGACTCTGTCTGTGGCATACACATGCTCAGAGCTCACCATTGTATCACAGGATTGACTCCTCTGTGTTTCTGTGGAACCAGTGACCACATGCAATGCTGTTAGTGGGATTTCACTCTTCACAATTTCCATTGTTGTGGAAGCCTGGACTTCATCTCCTAATTTGGAAAAGGTGTCGAGAGCAGGTGATGATGAACTGTGGAAAGGCCTCCCCCTGACAGTTGAAACAGAACCAAGGACCTTCAGCCCAGGCTGAGTAGCAAGTAGATTTTGATCCTCTGAGACTGCTTGATTATCCGACCCACAACCACTCCCAGACACTGTTTCAGCAATTGGGATATCCTTGCCATCCAACTCCTCAACAGCGCTGTCAATCCATCTTCCTGACTCTTCCTTTATCTCTTTTGTTCCATCTGTATCTGTAACTGTTTCTAGAGGTGATGAATTCGCATCATTATCCTGTGATAGCCCATCTGGGGCATGACAAGGCTCTCCTTCGGTGATGCCAACACATTCCTGTTCTGGACCACTGCCTTGACTAGCACCATCACTCCCCTCTGAGATCAAAGGATCACATTTCTCACTCCCTTCAGGGACCTGGTCATCAGATTTCTCACTCCCCTTCAAGATCAAAGGATCACATTTCTCACTCCCTTCAGGGACCTCGTCATCTGATTTCTCACTCCCCTTCAAGATCAAAGGAACACATTTCTCACTCCCTTCAGTGACCTGGTCATCTGATTTCTCACTCCCCTTCAAGATCAAAGGATCACATTTCTCACTCCCTTCAGGAATCTGGTCATCAGATTTCTCACTCCGCTTCAAGATCAAAGGATCACATTTCTCACTCCCTTCAGGGACCTGGTCATCAGATTTCTCACTCTTCTCTGAGATCAAAGGCTCACATTTCTCACTCCCTTCAGGGACCTGATCATCAGATTTTTCACTCGCCTCTGAAATCAAAGGCTCACATCTCTCACTCCCTTTGGAGACCAGGTTCTCCAATTTCTCACTTCCCTGTGGAACAAAATGTTCAGATTTTTCACTTGCCTCTGAGGTTAAATGTTCAGATTCTTCACTCCATTTTGGAAGCATATACCCAGCACTAGCAGCAAACTCATTTTCCTCCCTCTGTTCCATGCTGTTTTCTTTCGGGCAAGTCACTTTTGTTTCTTTAAATTCCACATTTTTGCCTGGCTGCCCTTTGTTGTCTTCAGATTCATTTTCATTCATTCTTTCTTCATCCTGTAAAGCTTTAAGTACATGTACAGCTTTATGATTATCAGAACAAGAAATAGCAGAAGTATTTACTTTGGTGCATGACCCCTTTTCCTCAATCTTTGGGGGACCAGAGTGTACCTCATGACTCTCTGGCGGGAAAGAAATTTCCTTTGCCTCTACAGCAAACTCGTGCTTCTTGAGATCCACTTCTTTAAAACCCTCAGAGCAATTCAAATCTTCTTTACTTACTTCTACATCACAAAGAAGGTCAGTTTTCTTCTTGTCTGCATTCACTTCGAAGTCATTCTCTTTTAGACTTCCAGGATTTGAGACGATATCATCCTTGCTGCTAACAACATATCCAACATTCTCCACAGATTCACCCCTCTCATTAAGTACATCTTGGCTTGGTTGAATTCCTACATCAAATTCTTCCCTTGGGCTCATATCATCTTTCTTTTTAGAGTCTGAGTGAGCAAAATTGTCACTAGATGTGTTTGTATCAGTATTGAATTGGCGAGAGGACAACAAGTCAAAGATATTTCCAAAGGCATCTTTTGAAACCTGGCTTGTGACTTCAGAATTTGTCTCTAAAGCGTCCAACTTATCGCCTTTTTTCCTCAAATGCAAAGTTCTTAAATTTCTCTTTGCAGACTGTCTTGGGTGATAACTGAACTGATCATGCACCTTCCTTCCAAAGCTTGGGGGACTTGTTACAGAATCAATCTTTTCCTTCAGTTGGATTTCTCCATCCCTTCCTCCTGTAATTTTACTATCAGACGGTGGAGATAACGTTGTGACTCTTTCCTTCCTCAAAGTCCACGAATGGCTCATGAGAGCTGCCTTTTGAAGACTTTTCAGCTTTTTCATACGATGCTGTAAAAGACTGCTCTGCTGACGAGTAGGGGATTTTGGAGGGCTACTTCTCCGTCTTTTGATCTGACTAGAGTTGAATATGTTACCAATTTCAGGGGGAGGGGACCAGAATCCATGGGTTGTCTCCAAACGCTTCAATTCTGCTGATTTCAAAAGATCTGACAGTCCCAATTCGGCACTGTGCTTTCCACACTCTTTTTCATTTTCTGTAACTGCTGTGACAGTTCTAGGCTTGTGGGGTCTGGAAACCAATTGTTCACTATTCTCATCAGTATTTTGGTGCTCTCCTTTGCTAGACTGTAACAATTCAACTTCTCTTCCACCTCTTTTACTAGAACTACTAACAGTCTTCACAGAAGACAGTTCAGAGGATTGTGAGCATGAGGTAGTACACAAATCAGGTAAATCTGTACTTTCCTTTTTCAGTGATATTTTCTTGGATTTTTTAGGTTCTGGCAAGTCATTTTGCAGTCTTGTCCCCTTTCTTTTTCGCTTCAAGTTGAGAAAACTTAACTGGGATTTAGATTGATGTTTTGTTTTGTTCTTACTGCTGTGTGTCTGTCTCGTCATTCTTGGGATAGTTTCATACGTTTCTTTTGATCTTGCAACAGCTGAAGACAATTCAGGCTCTGGCCTTGGCAGAGTAACTAGTCCTTTATCTGTCCTTGTTAGTTTCCCTTTTGATCTTACACCAGGGGACGGGCATTCACTTCCTGCTTTAGGCACAGTAGTATGTTCTTTTACAGTTTTCTTTGGTCTCCCTTTTGATCTTACAACAGTGGATGACAACTCACTTCCCAGTTTAGGTCTTCTTGATGGATGTTTTAACAACGTATTAATTTTGCCCTTGGCTTTTGTACTTTTCTTGTCACTGTCAGGTTTTCCTGATTGATGTTTTAACAAAGTATCAATTTTGCCTTTGGCTTTAACAGAATGACTTGACTCTTTATCAGGGTTTTTCTTGTCAGTGCTTGTTTTAGTCTTCAGCACTATTGAACCCTTTGATTTGATTTGTTCTGTCTCCTTTACTTCATTTCCCTTATGGGTTTGATCATCCTTAAGGGATGCACTTTTGATCTCTTTTCTTTCAGCACTCCTACACTTTTTCACGACAGTATTACTGAGATCTTTTCCCTCTGGATCTTGCTGGCAAGGCTCTTTTTTAATTTTCCTAACAGTCTTGACGGAATTTTTAACCTCTGCACTGGACTCATCCCTCTCAGGACTTTTTTTCCTCAAAACTCGCTGCTTAGTATCTAGTGTAGACTCCTCAAGGGCTGACTTTGTTAACTTCTTCTGAGAAGGGCCAATTCTATTCACAGCTCTGCTTTTTCGTCCTCCAGCACTAGATGGTGTCAATTCAATGTCAGCAGGAGTGGTTGGCTGCTTTATTTCATCCTCACTGCACATAGAGCTCTTGTCAACATTGTCTTGTTTCCCTGCAACTCTTCTGACCATTCGATCCTGTGATGAAGTTGATGAAGGACTGCCATCTTGTGAGGAGTATCTACTCAAAGGAGTGATGAATTGGTTAGGAGACCAGAACCCTTCAGTAGTTTTCAAGCGTTCCAACTCCTTGTTGATACCTGTGACCGCTTTAGAGTCCCCAGAATTTGCAGTGTCTTTTACAAGACTGGTGAAACTTGGAGCCCAGAAACCCTCTGTGGTCTGCAGCCTTTTCAGTTCAGATAAGGGATTAATTTTCGAACCTCTGACAACACTCTCTTTACCATGCTTTTCTTTAAGGACTCTCTTTTTTTTGATGTTTAAGGATTTAACAGAAGAGGAAGAAGAACCCAAAGCAGTTTTCGACGTGAGTTTCAATTTTTTGTTCCTATGCATTTGCTTGTTGAGAATCCTTCGAGCAAGTTTTGACCTGTTGAAAGATAATGTGCCTCTAGAGTTGTGCTCTGATGACCAGAAGCCTTGCGTAGTGGCCAGTCTTCTCATTTCTGTCTCACAAGAAACTTCTTTATGTCCCCTTTTCTTGGCAGTCTGTGATTTGGAAGACCCAGGATTTGGGTTGGTTGTCTTCTGTGTAGTCACATTGTTGCTCTTCTGGCTCTTCGGGGCTGCGACAGAGGAACAAAGACTTGAATTATAAAATGATAAACTTGACCAAAAACACAGTTGTAAGTGGTCATACCCAAATTGCACATATAGCAGCAAAATGCAACATTTGTTTTAGTTTATGTGAATGAATTATATTTCTTTTTTTACTCTTATCATTCTCAAAAAAAAGTTATCCTATTTTCTCATATGATATCAACAGATTTCATAAAAGTAAGCTGTTGCACATCAAAAGGGGGACTTTTTGCACCACATGAACTCATTGGAAGTTCCCCACATCGTAAAAGCACAGTTCTGCAGCCAGGTAAAAGTACTTGTCTGTGTGTGAGACAGAGACCAATAATAATAATAATAATAATAATAATAATAATAATAATAATCATAATAATAATCGTCATGTGTTATTTATTTGTTTTGTTTTGTTATCCATATCCCTTCATCCGCCTAAGCAGTGTCAGGACCCAGCTCCAAGGAGCCAGGAAAATCTCTGGATCGCAATAAATGAAGGCAGGCAGAGGATCGGTCCACCGTGCCTAATCTTGCATGCAAATACTGAGAAATACAAGGTGTATTACTTGAACTTAAGCCAAACAATAGTTGCTGCTGCCTTGGTGGGATCTGCTCATTGATAAAGACCAATGAGCCAATTTACCACAGGGTAAATGACTGGTGCATCCGTTGTAAACACTCCACAACACATTGCACATCACAAAATCTTTTATCATAAAGATAGATCAAAATAAAGCATTTTTCCATTGCTCTGAGTCTAAAGGAGGTGGGAATAAAAAAAACACCATCATAATATACCAGCCAATGACACAAAGAGAAATATATATTTCCACTTCACATTGACAAACAGGAAAGCAAGGATATATAATAGCCAGAATGCCTATGTTGACAGAGCGATACAGGAAATCAAGAGGAGATATAAAATCAACATCTACAGCCTTCCTTGACAAAAGTCATCACCATCATTAGATCTCTCTATCTTTTTTAGCCCCCCCCCCCCCCTTTCTCTCTTTCTCCCTCCCTCTCTCTCTCTCTCTCTTACAGGTCTTCTTGAAGTCTTCCTTCCTGTTCTTTATACGGGCACCCTTTCCAGTGCTCTCATCATGAGATGTCTTACTCCTTCTCTGAAAAGTCAATAGTTTAAATAAATAAATAAATAAATAAATATTCATAAAAACCACAAAATATCCTTTATAACTATAAAGAAGGGTTGTGTTACTGTTTAGACCAGAGGCCTGCATCACTGAATAATATGAACTACAAAGGGCAGTATCTTTTAAAATAAAAAAATACTAATTTCAAAAAAATATTGAATTTAGGATAGACCAACCAATCAAAGAAAAATGAATAATTATAGTATCTTTAGCCATTGTCTGCAGCATGCATGGCTGACAGTTCAGAAGGCTGAAAAAAACAAAACAACGCAGGATGAGGATGTGGGCAACGTGTAGAAAAACAAGCAAAACTACCCCCTCGCCCCTAAAAAAATGAAAAACGTCTAGACAGCAGAGACCTGACACTGACCGCAGACAAAAATGAAAATGTCTTAGATTTAAGGCAACCACCCAGAGTGTAAGTAAAATAAAAAAATAAACTTGAACTTTGTTTTGCCCCACCATACATACATACGAACGCCCCCAAAAGACTCCATTCTTGTAACATTTATCAAATTTGTGATTTATCATTGATTTACCATACATCCTATGCAGGGCTGAGAATGGACAGCCTCAAATATGCAGAAACCGACAGATCTGATCTTAAAAAAAACAGCCATCTGGGCATATTCTAGACAGTGTGTACCTAATTTGAAAAACAGTATTTTACTGTAGATTCTTTTGTTCCTTTAGCAGCAAGTAATTGCAAGGTGGACACAACTACCACAGAGACGGAAACCAGATGTTTGCCTTGATGCCGAAAACTCTCTGCCTTGCTATGAAAGGTTAAATCAACAGTCATCAGGATCTCAATACTTTTTACAAAACCAGATGGCAGAAATAGTGAAAGTCTGCCAAACTTATTCAAGACAATGTTTCATCTTTCAAAGGAAAAGACCCAGTATGCAGTGGAAGTGTAGCCCGTTTAAATAGCGTTGGAAGTTGGTATACGTCTAAGCTGTTCCCATGGTGTTATACAATTTTGTAAGAAAAATTGACTACCACTGTGAAAATCATTGACGTCAGTGTTAGAAACATAGTATTATAGGGGATAACAAATAATAGAAATGCATTTTTTTTTATTTCAGAATTCAGCTAAATTCAGCCTTGACTACTAATTTTTAAAGGTACTGTTATCTTCACTTTCCACCACATACACTTCGATCAGCCGATGTAAACAAACTGAGACTGGGTTAGGTGTGTGAAATTTTTTAAAATGATGACTATAACAAAACCTGCTAGATCCATTTTTTTTTCTTTTTTCCCTAGATCGTATCCAATTATCAGATGTGTCCTGTACTTTTTCAGACAAAACGCTTTGCATTAATTTGCACTTTGGCAAGTTTTGTGATTGCTTGGGCAGTCATTTGCATAGTACACACACTACAACTCTGCGCCTAAAGCGGCTTTGTCTTTTCTTTCTCTTCAACTGTCTTTTTATTCACTATTTTCCTCCATCCAACTTTAACTGTGTTTTTTCCCGGACCTTCTCTTCACTATTTTCTTCCAGTACTATTGAAAAGCAAATAGTATAGACACAGTGCCGAGGTGAGTCAAAGCCATAGAGAGAAAGGAAAAAAACAGGAAGACGTC
>JBCIKM010534884.1:0-18207 GCA_039654465.1 Melibe viridis | reverse complement strand
ACAGACAGACAGACAGACAGACAGACGGACAGTCGGAAAATTTATAATAGATATTGAAAGACCAGCTGTTATATATGAGACAGTATAAATGCATGTTCTACAAATACTGAAGCTGTTATGTATGTAGAAAATAGAAACATTTATCAATATTTTTTAAAAGCAATGTGATAACTGATTTGAAGGTATTTTTTAAACCACCATTTTCTTTCAGATGGAGCATTTTTCACATTTGCAAAGAAATTGTGAAGCTGCAGGTGTCTATGATTCTCAAATCCTGAGCCCATCTCAGTTGAACCAAAAGGAACCATCCCTCAGGACCACAGCGCAAGGAGCACTGTTTGTGCCAGGAGAGAGTGTTGTGGATTCTAACTTGCTTGGACTCGCATATGCTCATTATGCCCGAAAGCATGGGGCACAGGTATCCTCTATAGATTTTAAATATCCTTTTTTCTTTTCTTCGACAATAGTGATAATAGGAAAGTATGTATATGTATCATCTTTTTTTCCTCTACTGTATATTAGTTGAGAATTTACAGTTATACATCCGATGACAGAATCAGTTGAAAGTTGGTGCAACATGAAAATGTATTCTGCACTTTGGTGAAAAACAGGCAGTTTGTGAAAAAGCTGAAAAAAAAAAGTTCCATTATCTACATTTTATTTCCCCCTTATCTTTTGATTACCATATACTTATAACATCACATGCTTTGTACAGACTTGGTATTGATAATTAGTCAGTTTTTCTTTTGCCTGGATTTTATGATTACAAAATATTAGCTTTGAAAACATAATAGTTGACATTTTCAATTGTAAAATACATCAAATTCCAATGGACAGACTTATTGACCAAAAAAATTGATAGTGATGGGTAAGGAAATCTGAGCATTTTTTTAACCACATTGCCGATACTTTTTAAATTTTGAATATTATGAAGATCTCTTTCGGGTTCAACATTTTCTCAACTCATTGGTAATTTTCAAATATTAACAGTTCTAAATAGAAGGTATTATGAAAATAGTGTCAGTGTAACAATATTGTGTGTTAATTTTGAAATGATGTGTTACTGTTTGTTTGGAGTATAACAACATTTACATTATCATTTTTAAGCAAAAAGGTATTTTAAAGCTTCCAAAAAAATATGATACTTATTGCTTAAAATTAAAAAGACTGATCGTACGTTCCTTTTTCTGAGGTACATCAGATGCCATAATAGAAAAACATTGTTTGATTTATCTTGCCCTGTGGTAAACTGGCTCATTGGTCTTTATCAATGAGCAGATCCCACCAAGGCAACAGCAACTATTGTTTGGCTTAAGATCGAGAATTGCCCCTTATATTTGTCATCATGCCACCCAAAATTGGGCACGGTGGACCGATCCTCTGCCTGTCTTCATTTCTTGTGATCCAGAATTTTTCCAGGCTTCTTGGAACTGGGTCCTGACACTTCTTAGGCGGTATGAAGGGATATGGATAACAAAATAACAGTTTAATGTATCAAATGTTGTGATATGATGTAATTAGGGTATTTGGATGATTTCATTCACCTATATTGTCTTAAAGAATTGTTACTCAAATGATAATGTATTTCCTTCTTTCAGATCATTACCAATTGTGAAATGGAAGGTTTTGAAGATGGACATAATATAGCAACTAGTAAAGGGTGTTTTTCAACTGGTATTACTATTAATTGTGCTGGATTATTTGGTGATATTGTTGATAACTTTGCAGGCATAAAAACTTTTAGGTAAGAGCAAAAAATCTTATGGTGGAAGTACCTACTTGAATAAGTTCAATTTTGTTTTATTATGATAAAGGTATAAATGGGGGAAAAAAATAATTTTTTTCAATAAAATGAAATACACACATCCTTCATTGAAGTTGTTCCATTCACATTAGTTGTTAATATTGTTAATAACTGAACAATTACTTCCCCATAATTCACTTATCTAAATATTTGATTCACAGTTTTTGTTTCTTTTCTTGTTGTATCAAATGAGATTAATGAATGAATGATGTGCTCTTTGTTTTAACTCAATGTTTACACTGGTTTATATTTTAATCTCAAAAGTAAAAGAAGTAGATATCGTTCCTTAAATTGACCTACCTCCCCCCCTTTACAACACCTGGTTTTTATTTTTGACTCTTAACACAGCATCTTGCCAAGGAAAGGTCATTATGCTGTGTTCAGTAGGCAAGCTGAACCCCTTGTTGGATCTATTATTTTTCCTATTCCTTCTGAAAAGACGAAAGGTGTTGGTTTGTTCAAAACAGGTATGTAAAATCTCATAGAAATTTGGTTATAGTACATTTTTTGTTGCGGAGAATTAATACGACTTATTTCAGATTATAGAGGTTATGATTGGAAGACTAATGTCAAATTAACATTTAGTGCATCAACCCTGTTGGGCTCACACCCACACGGACCTGCAGTCCATTTTATGGGTATGGCTCATCATATGAAGGAAAACAGTGTTGCTTGGGTAAGTGCAGGATGGATAAATGCACCCTAAAGGTGGATGGTTGAATTGTTACTGTTGTAACAAAGAAGGTGGGGTAAAAAAAACCCGAACTTCTCCCCCCCCCCCCTTTTTTTTCCCCAAATAAGTCAGTGAAATAATGATCAAGAAATTTAAAAAATGGCTGAGAAGAGACCCTAGTTGCAATCCGTTATGAGTGGCTATAAGGGAGAGTTTTTTTTTAGACAGCCGAATAAAGAAAATGGAAGAAGCACATAAGTTGGGTTTTTTTCTATTTTTTCTTCTTTTGATAAAAACTTTTTTCAATACAAAATTGTAATATTTGACAAATTGATTTCTTTGCAATACAAGTCTATGGAAATGTTGTGATTGGACCAACTGCTGAGGATGTCCAAGAAAGAGGTCCTCCACCATTTTGTGTTGATACACACAACAAACTGTTAAAGACAGCAGCATACATGGTGCCTTCATTGAAGCACTACCAGTGTGTCGGCCACTACACAGGTGTGAGACCTGCCTCTCAGTTCAAGGATTTCCAGATCACATCTCACCCATCAAGGTGAGTATGGTGCAGGAGAATTTTCTTCCACTTCTACTGATTGTGATCAGTGATAGGTACCAATCTTTGATGGGCTACTCAATCATCTTCTGCTAAAATTAAGGATGAATAAAAATTTAAAGCTATACTCTTCAAAAGGAATTGATTATTGAGACAAGTTATGGTTCCATCTTTGGCTGAGAGTATGTGCTTTGCAATTCAAATGTACTTAAAATGCTAAGCCTGGTCATATGATAATCACAACAGAAGAGTGGCAACAGGCTGATAAAGACAAAAAACGTAACAAAGACAGCGACGTTTCAACCTAAGGTCTTAGTCAGGCACAGCATGTTCAACAAAGGGACAGACAATTACTTTGAGAAAAGAGTGCTTAGTAAAGGGAAGAGGTTGAAACGTCGCTGTTTTTAATATGTTCAACAATCAACAGTTTCTTACCCTTTTTGAACTCTCTTATATTTTTTTTTAGTTGCTCAAAAGGAAATATTTGAGCCCCCCCCCCCCCCCCTAAAAAAAAAAAAAAAAAAAAAAAAACCAATACAAAAACATAATATCAACACAACTGGATTTGAAATGCACTATCACTATAATTGCAGGCATTGGATCACTGTGGGTGGAATACGATCGACTGGCGTCTCTGCCTCATTGGGGATTGCCAAACTGGTGGCTGCCAAGGTGCAAAGTGACATGAACATAGAGCCTAGTAGAGGAGCCTTCAAGCATATTGAGCCTCAGCACTGGATGTTTGAAGAAAATGGTACAAGAGTAAACTTTGATGGTTTTCAGTATATCACTACCCATCCAATTTGTCATTTTGGTCATCAAAATCAAAACACACCAAGTAAACTGTGATCATTATGGCAGGTGTTGTTACCCACCTTTTTCCCAACCATGTAAATAGGCCTAATTTTCACTTCTGGTTCCAGTTCTAGCACATCAGGGCTTATGTTTCAACTGGTTTTTTTTCAATGACAAATACACGTAATAAGTTAACATGTTAGATGTTTTTCAATGATCTCATTTTAACACCACAATTATGTCTCATGATTTTCTTTCAGTACGATACAGAGCTCATAATAATAGTTCCAGTGATGTTTGTAACAGCTACACCTAAGCATTATTTCATTTTTTTTTTTTTTTAGCAGGATGACTTTAGTTTTTCAGCCATGTGAGAAAAATAAGAAAGGATTTGCCAGGGAGCAGTTTTCAATTTTATTTTTTTTTTTTTACCTTTTACTGTATATTCATAGATTTGTCTATAATCCACTTGATAGGAAGTACTACTGAAGATAGACAATGAAATTCCAATTCTAACTTGTAAAATAAGGTTGATATTTATTACAAGGCAACTGAACCTGATTTCTTTTTACCTGTTTTAACCCTTACCATGCATCAGTATTTACCACACGGTCCAGAAAAGGAGCAGTAGCAATTATTACTGCTTGTAAAGACAATCCGCCAGTCGCTGATTCAATATAGTGTCTGCAGGCTAAGGTTATGTCAATGACAGACGGCAGAGCATAATGGGGCATCTCATAGAAATTTTCAGCATGTCTTTTTGATACTTAGTGGATCAATTACAATCTGACTGTGAGTAGTACTCAACAACTCAACTTGTAAATAATGAGATTAATCAAGGACAGAGAGAGAGAGAGAGAGAGAGAGAGAGAGAGCAGAAAGGAGAGAGAGAGAGAGAGAGAGAGAGAGAGAGAGGGAAGGAGGGAGAGAATGTGTGTGTGTGTGTGAATGTAATTAACTTTAATTTAGACTTGATCGCTTTCTCCATCACTGTCACTTTGTTATTTGTTCCTGTTACATTACTGCCGCTTTCATTGTTGTCCATAGTGTTCCATTTTCAAAGCACACTGTATGAATCAGGGGCTGGGGATAAAAACAGCATTTAAACCAAAACTTCTAATGCTTCTTAGGATACCTCCAAAATAATTACTTGAGGCATTCTTAGCAGCTCATTTACATGAGGCAAAAATAGAAGAAGGCTTTGTTCCCCTTTTCAAAGTACAACTTATGGTAAAGGTTATAAAGACTTACCCTCTGTCAGGCAGCATACTGCACAAATCATATTTAGGATGTATTGTAGGAATGTTGTTTAGGGGGACTTATTGTTTAGTCTATGCTGTCACTTTTGATGGATGAGGTGTGAGAAAGTGTTAAGTTAGAGAGTTAGTTTGATTGACATAATTAAATAGTCTTTGGGTAGTTATTGTTAGTGTAAATTGTAGGGATGAGTTTATGTCAGTCATGGGATTTTAAGCTGTTGGCCTGGGAACTGAGGGGAGAGTTAGATAAGTAGGTGGTCTAATATAGTGCTGTGTGGCATTGCATGGGATTGCATCAGCCTCATAGGATATAAGAGGGACTGATTGGATTCAACGGGGGAATTTTGAACAGATTCAACTGGGGAGCTGAGTGAAACGAGGGATCAGAATGGATTGAACCAAGAGAGGGAGATGGACTGACGGTAGGAACCAGAGACTTGACAAGATGTAAGTTGTTGCAGATAAATAAAGTTCAACCAAGAGGAGGCGTCCTGGTGTTGCTTTGTGCTACCATCTAGATCACTGGCCAGTGGGGGTGTTATACGCTAACATCCCTACAGTATATTCACACATTCTCTGTTTGTGTCTAGAATTCTTTGAATATGCTAGCACAGCAGTTCTTACTTTGAGCCCAATAGCTGACAAACATGGGTTTTATGCGTCCCACTGTTTTTGTGAATAAATTGATCACAGGTGAAAATAAATCTATGTACAAGAACCAAAATATGAACTCATTTTCTTCTTACGGTAAAAAAAATGTCATTCCTTGGCTTGTTTGTTAGTGGATTTAGTTTTAAGGCCCGAAAAAACATGAGGATCAGAGAGGAGCTCAGAGTAATTAAGATGATAGAAAAGTTAAAAGATCATTTACAATGTCAAAAAAATATGTCTCCTTACAAAAATAACCACTGGCCATCACTCGTGGTTCAGGAAGACCCAGTATCAGTTTGTTTAACTAGTGACCCTAGGGTTAGGTAACAAAAGGTATGAAATAAGAGATGACCACTGAAAACCAAACAAGACAACAAAAACCAGAGACACAAGAAAAGGGGAAAGTAAGACAACAGCTTCAGTGTATAAGAAAAGAAACATAAGTACTGCCCAACAGGGACACCCATCAATTGCCTGCTGTGTGCACAGCAGTTGTGGTGAAAAGGAAGTGCACTTGAAAAAAAAACCCAACGATTTTTAAGCTGAAATCCATTCCCTTTAGGGTTTTAACAAAAAAAAAATAAAAAAAATTGACAAATGTGAAAAACTACTGCTTTTCTTTTAAGAGCTGATTTGGAATGTTTCAAGCTGTTCTTTTTATTAGTGTTCAAATGAAAACTTTTCCAGAACAAATGGAAACGTCCTCTAATTCATATTAGGCACTGTCCAAATCAAAAACAGCATTTCCAGAGCAGGTTTGACAAAACAATGTTACCATATTGAAGTCAGACAAGGATTTGAATGAATGAATGAAACCTGAATGAATATTATTGGATGGTGCAGAATTAGACCTTGGCAGTGGCGGTTTTTTTTTTCAGTCATTTTGATGTCACAATAATACTCTTTTGTAATAGTTTTACATTCATATTCATGTTGAATGGTGTCATAATTGTATTGTTTTTGTTGGACACAACAATGGTAATATTGTTGTTTTGGATAATTTGCTCTGAAAATGCCATAATTGATCTGGTCTGTTCCCGATATGAAGACGTTCACATAAACGTTGGATAAGGTGTTAAACCATGTTCCACCTCCAGCTATTAAATTGCTGTTCCTGTATAATGCCTGCTTTTTCCACAGATGAGGCACATTCTTTACCATATGTAAAAGTAAGTGTAATTCCCTTTCAAGTACAATATCAAAATCCCATTTCAACCTCAATCGTTGATATATCAAGGATTCATGGTCAATAACAGCAACAAAGGATGAATAAAATCTTGGAATATTTATTTACAGCACATTTCACCCATTTCTTTGGGGTCAAATACAGCAACAAACAGGGAAATCATTCACAGGGAAGTGTACCAGGAATAATAATTAAAAAAAAAAAGCACTAAGTTCCCAAATGTTCACGCTTCACTCTTTGACCCAATCACAAATAACTGTTCTTTTACATAAAACAAGTTTTGCTTGTTTAAAAAACAAAAAAAACCAACCCAAATAGTATGTAAAAAAAAGTGATAAAACAATAAATATCTGTTATGCAATTTTACTGATGATAGCCTGATGCAAGCTTTGTATTTGCTGAGTCCATTTATCCAAGGCGTGGTAGCGGGCAGATCCTGTTGATTCACGATCAAGTTCTAATACTTGGTTAACTTGATCAATTCTTCCATTTACAGTGCTGTAGGAGAAAAAATCATTGGCATAAATGTGAGGATGGGATGTTTCTCAATAGGAGGGAAAACAATAAATCTAACAAAAACAAATGGAAAACTACACTCCTCCCATGATAAAAATCTTTCCTATGAGAGAAGAGAGGAGCGAGCAAAAGCTGAGAACTGCTTTGTGAATAGTATGGGTAGAAGTGAAGGACCAGGAGAAGACTTGGGTTATGCCTGATAATTAAGAAGTCTTTTGTGCAGAGTCATGATTGAAAAAAAAAAAGTAGTTTTTTTCCCTCCCAGGTCTAGCATTGATTGTAGAAACTGTACAACAATTTTAACCCTCAAAACTACACAAGTTCCTGTAATTTTCATTTTTAAATGAAAACCAGCAATAGAATGCAGTATATCTATATAAAAAACCTAATTATTAATAAGCCATCTAGATTACCCATAAGAATTCAATTTGATCAAAATTGACTGAAAGAATATTAACAAACTAAAAAATCCGCAGGAATTGATGGATTTCATTATGGATTTAACAACAGCACTCATCATTTGTCTTTGAAATAGCAAAAGTGGCTCTGAGTAGGAATTTCCATGGTGACTGTATACTAAACATCCAACAGGACTAACAGTATGCATGAACCTGAGTATTTGATTTTTTTCCTACTACCAAAATTTTCCTTGTATATTTACAGTGAAAGGTTATGCTTTGTGCAGAATTGGAAATATAACTAAAACCACTTTTGCATCTATAGTCTATTGTATAAGACAACAGAAAGTCAAGCAATTCGGTTGGGGTGACCAAGGTACATCTTTACAGTTCCAAAAATATTCAATAATGATAATAATGATTTTGATAAAGTTTTTAAGAAACAAAGGCACTAAACACAACCAACATTACTTCAAATATTTGAGAGAGAAAAAAAAAAACACAGAGAAAACACAAATCTGTAAAATAATTTTACAAAATAAGTTTTAAAATGGCTAATAGTAATACCTAAAAAAAAACTACCAGACATAAGAGTTAAACAGACTGTAAAACCTTATGAGAATGAAACAACCAAATTAAGTCAAGTCAACTCTAAATTCTGGTATGCTTACACCTTTTTAAATTTTGTCCTCTATCTCTTTGAGAAAATGAGATTTATACTCTACACAAGCTTCAGTTAGTTATATTTTGTTTCTGAAATATTCACAAAAGTACTTACTTGTCTAAAATGCACGAAACTAGTAGGTTTTCCACATCTGCTGCATCAATGTTCAATTCCTGGTAAAAAAAAAAAAAAAAAATTAATTTAACAAATGAACAAATTTCCAATTCAACGAAGAGTTTGTGAATAATCCAATGTTACTTTTGTGCAAAGAAAATTCTTCAGCAGCCACATGACTCATTATGGCATCTTCATGTTAGTCTCAGTTGTGCTTTTTAAGAAGCAAAGTGATCTTTTAAATTTGTTTTCACCAGTAGGTAGGATTCAAGGTTGCATATTCAAAGATAATTTATTCACTGAACTTCTGTGGAAAGCAACCATAAATAATGGGGACAATATAAAGGATGAGAAAGTCAGCTTAGGAGCATAAACAAAATTAACAATGGAAGAGTCAACAAAATTAAAAAGAGTTCATAAGGTATGGAGGTTTTAAGAGTTACTGCATTGAAACTGACAACCTTGCTGACTGGATAAAAATTAGAGCATCAGCGAGTTGTACAAGTAACACTCTATTTCTCTCTCTCTCTCTCTTTTTTTTCTTTTTACAGAAAAGTACTGCTAAATATTATCAGCAATCAGGCATACCTTTGAGATGAAAGGAATGTGAATTCTTGTGTAGGGTCTGATCAGTTTGATGAGGACTTGGGTTCGAATGTTTCTCAATAAATCTGCCAAAACAAAAACTAGTCATAGAATAGGAATACATTTTTCACAATAACATTTGTTCTATCTTTAATAATGGGATAAAACTTCCACAATCTCAGGTGGCTATATCCGAAATAGAGAAATAAAAACTCACTTTCCCGTTAAAAATGCAGTCAAATAAAAATGGAATATTAAAATTTGTGTTAAACTTAAGATGTTTGTGTTTAAACCCAAATGTAAGTCTAAATATATGACGGTATATGTTTATCACACACTTAACAGTTAGAGTGGTTTTATTTTTATCCCAGTAAAAAAGAAGAAACCCTAAAAAGGCATAAGATGATAAAGGTAAAATATTTATTTCATCTACTTTGAACATTTTAAAGCTACGAAATGCCAATAATATAAACAAAACTAGATTCAGCTGTGATGTAATATTGTTTCTTTTTTAAAAAGCACATCTTTAAAATAAAACAGTTTATAGCTGAAGAGAGTTGAAAAATTGGTGGCAGCTCTCCCAGTTGAGCACGACTGACTGAGTGAGTATGACATATATTTACCTTCTATATGTTCCCTGATGAACGGATCCTCCATGATATTCTGGCGGTTTGTCTTCAAAATCTTTTCAAAATCATTAATATCATTGTTCTGGTAGGCACTGTCAAGGAGTATATATAAAACAACAAAACTTGTATCATTTATTAAATTATCAGAATGAGTTTTATGGTGTCTCAATCCTTATGTTTAAGTGGCAATTATCTTTGCGTCAGAATAACAGCGTACAATATTTGTTTAACTATTTCTCTTTATGCATTCCAGCACTACTTTTTACTGCTGTTGGATATTAATATTTTATATGACACAGTTTAAGAAACTCTAAAAAGCTAAGATAGTTGGGCTGACTTTTGCTTTGCAGTCAAATTATTATCATCACTGTACAGGTACTTAAAATTTTTAAAAAGTCGGCAGTAGACAAACAAAACGTTGTGGCAAATGTATGAGCTCTCAAGCCTTAAAACGATCAAAGTTTAGTTTCATGAATTTGTCTGCTGTGTTCCAGTTTGGACTGGCTGTGGGCTGAAGTATTGAAATATCCTGTAGAACAGAAAGTGCAATGACTCACCTGACAAGATTTGTCATGGCCAAAATTTCTGGGTCATTTTTATAAGGTTTGGTTTCTTGAGAATCAAAAGGATTGATTCCAGACTTCATCAGCATGTTGGCCAGTACAAGGTATTTCAGACATGTAGTCCTCCTGGACCAGGGATACAGGGGAAAATGGGATACTTAATCAATTAAATAATTAACTAACAGTGGGTAGTTTTTGGAAACAGAAAATAAGAAACAAGTCAATTAGAAAGATAGTGAACACAAATTCCAAATCCCACAAGAACAAACCAAGTAAAAAAAATGAACATTTTTCTGACTTATTAAAAGTCATGATAGCTCAGAGCGAAATATCCTGGAAGGCAAAGTGGAAGGGAAAATAGCGAGAGGGAGACCGAGAAGACAATGGAGGGACGACATTGAAAGTTGACTTTGAAGGATGGTGATGGAAGCAGGATGGACAAAAGTACAGCAGTTGTGTCTGGGCAGCTACGTCTGAAAGGAACCACCACAACCTGGAAGACACGCTGGAGTGGTAAAGGTAATATACTTTATTCAGACCTGTAAATTTTCCGTCAATTGACAGAATTCCGTCCAAAATAAAATCAGCTATTACTTGATTATGTTTCATACTTCATGACTTGTTTTCGTTCAATCGGTCACTACCCGACAGCCAAATACTCCCATCCATCACCCTGCTACCGTTGTCTTTAATGCTACTGTTATACTGAGTAACACGAGTGCGTTATGACTCCTCCGTGCGATGGAGAGCACACCCGTACACACGCCAGTGGCGCAGCGTCGACACGGACACCCACCTCTCATTACTCTGCACAAAGCAGCATTCAATACTGCATGCGCTGCCATAGGTTATTTTTAGACATTATGCACGTGGTCGGGTATTTACATTCAGACGACGGCAGACATATTGACCACACCCTCTTTCTCAGTGTCGTATGAAGACGTATAATTTCAAATGACGATCCAGTATTTTTTTTTTTTTTTAATTGATCATGTGAAAATCAATCAAGTCACGGTGCTTATGATTCTGTGGCCCAGGACCCGACTTTATACTGTTGGTGCTTATGGTCAAAGCATAAGGATGTTTCATGTGCACTTACATGCTTACAATTTGATAACATGGAGGGAGTGACTCCGCCTGTACTTCCCAAGCGTGCCAAATTTATGCTCACTGTGTGGTATCAATGGAGCTTATGCGGAAAATGAACCTACCAAGACATCACTTTTTCCCACTTGACACCAAGTGTGGGTAAATCAGGTACGCCTACCTACATTTTTCCCCCCCATTATTTTGTTTAAAATCTTCTAGCAAGGTTGGTTATCTTTATTATTATTACTATTCTAAAATGTCAGTGATACCAAAACTGAAATTTTATTTGCAACAAAGCTGACCTGCATACTTGTTATTTTTAAGCACCTCTACTCTGAGTTAGGAATGGGTTATGATGTCTGGGTGGCGGAAAAGTTCAGTCAATTTTTCAAATGGTCATTTTCAGGTCTGTTTATTTGTACATCATCATACCCCCGTCATTTAATTTTCATTTTCTTGGTGAGCTATATGAAAAAAAAATACAACCAAAGATGAAAAGAAAAGAAAAGAAATAAAAGAAAAGAAAAAGGTTATAACTGCACCCAAAATCCACTAGGGAGGAAAGTCAAGAAGTGGGAAACAGAACTGTTCCTACAGGTTAGATTTTGCCCTCAAGAAAGACAAATATCTAAGAACTTTGGCTGTTAAGCAATTAAAAAAATCATCTCGTCAGAATGATCACTTGGATAAAATGCTTTAGAAATAAAATAAGAAATTTGGAGTCACTATTTGTTGGAGACTATGAGTCGAATATACATATTGGAAGAGCATTCAATTTTCCAGAGCTTTTCGACGAGAGCCGGTAACTCTGATCACGTTCACTCCACACAAACTGCACGCTTAAGTGTGGGCACTCAAGGATTGTTTATAGCAGCAACTTGTAAATAAACTATCAACATTGAATATTAACATCAACTGTAACAGACCCTGTTTTATTTCAAATGAGGCAAAGACCCCTCCCCCCCCACCCCAAGCAAAAAAACCAAAAAACAAACATAAGTCTCCATGAAAGGCGCGGTAACAGTCAAAGGGTAAAAATATCAATGACTATAAAATGCTTGTCACACATGCATTGATTAGATGGCAAGTTCAATACATGAAATTCGATTTAGAATTTGGACTAATCAAAGATATTTCTCCCCTAAAATGAAAATTGTAATTTTTTTAAATACTTCAAAGTTCTTGAGACATTACCTTGGGCTACCAGATTCATCATAATTTTTGAAAGCCTCAAAGAAATCAGTATGAGCCTTCTCATACTCCCCTTCCCGGAGATGCATTTTGCCACCACATTCTGCCAATTGTAAGGACAACAAACAAAAAAAGTTGAAAAAGTACATAGATTAAGTATTAACTTTTGATCAGCAGGTGGACTAAAAAAGATTGTGAAAATAGTAATTGTATGAATACGGTGTCGAGAGGAGAACAAGACAAAGCCATAGAGAATGGTAAATAAATACAGAAAAATAAATTGTCTAAAAAAATTGACCTCCACGGCATGTGTCTGCTCCCCGCCATTACTTCTGTGTTTTGGACTAAAAAAGCCTAACAGGCTAATCTTTTTTACAATAACTCTGTTAAAGAATGAGAAATCTCAAAATTAAAGGAACTTTAGCTTATTCAAAGGCAATTTATGTGGCATGAAACTTAAAAAATGAAACTCAAAGGTTAAAAAATTTAGAGAGAAGTTAAAAAAAAATGTAGGAAAATGAGGATCGATTAAGAATGAAAGCAAGAACAAAACATGACCTCACCACGAATGACTCCCATGATGAGAGGATGAGGAATGGCAGACTTAATGTGTAAAGACTGTTCGTACAGAGCCTGAAATAGAGAATACAAAATAAGCAGGAAATTGCAATAACCTGCAAGGACAATAATATCGCAGGCTGAGTTCTTACGACATAGGCAAGAAAAAATGCTATATCTTGAATTGATTGCTAGCGGTATCATTTTCAGTGAAAAATAGTATTTATAAATTACTATTTACAACTGCACAGTTAACTCAAATGTCTTTGAGAGGCCGCTCCCAATGTCCCCCCACCCCCCCCAAAAAAAAAGAAGCACCAATAAAAAAAGAGAAAAAGTGCAAACACAAAGTAAGTCTTAAACTTAGAGAGAAAGTTACCTGAAACATATAAGTGCTAAAATCTTATAAGTTCAGATTATCAAGCCCACCTTCAACTTTTTGTTGTTTTTTTGTGCTGTGTACATTTGAATTTCCAAAGCATATATTTCAAGAAGCTGGGTTCCTTTTTTCAAATCATCAACACCATCATCTGTCTGATAACCAATACAGGAAAGATAAGACAAACATAAATGGTGATCCACAGCTAAAACTTGTTTGGAATACATGACAAAGTATAACTTGTTTACAAAGGATTTGGAAGCAAATGATCTGTTTGAATAATCTCCCATAATTTTAATTTTGGCAAAATTACCAATAGAAGGTACCTGAAAAGAGACTGAGAAAGTTACCTTCATTGTTTCTTCACCCATAAGCAAAGGGAACCCCCCCCCCCCCCAAAAAAAAAAAACAAAACAAAACCCATGTTCAAAGAGACAACAATATTATGGTCACAGTTTTTCCAAAGCATTTACCTGACAAGACTGGTGAAGCTGTTTCAAAATTCTCTGCAGTCTGGGGTAATCCTCTCTGTCGTAATACACTTTACCAAGCTTGGTGTTAGTTTTAAACCACAGCCGCTCATTCTTGGCCTCTTTCAAAGCATCCAGAGTTGTCTCATAGAAATTTTGAAGCAGTTCCATCTGGGGAATGTCAATGTAATGGGTGGTGACATGATCCTAAGGTTCGTTTGGCCCAAAAAGCAAACAGGTTAATTGGCCAAATAGGCCCAAATAACCTCGTCCTTTAATTAACTTTAGTTATTTAATTTCTTTTCTTGTTGGTATTTTGTTATGATGTACTAATTATCGAATTATTTATTAATTTAAGGAATCTTGCTTTTCTTATTCTTCGTTTTTATTTCACTTTGTGCCTTTTGTTACTTGCCCATTTTTAAACCTTTAACCGCAATTACTATTATATCATCAGTGACAGCTTCTTCCCTATTCTTAGATTTGTCTCAACTACTATCACAGAGTATTTTGCTTCAATGCCTATGAATTCCAGAATGAGGAGACCTCAGGAATAACAAGATATTTGGTCTTGAACGGAGCTCTTCAATAAAAGCAAGTTCAACTGCATTAAGTTTTAAATAGAATCATACCTGCTTTGAAGTTGAGATGTAATCCAAAATGGAGTTGATGGATTTTTCAGAGTAGTTTCTAGTCACAGCTGACTTGATGTAAGTCAGAAGAAGTTTGTAACGTAACATCATTTCTTCATAGTTTCCCTGAAAATCAGAAAAGAAATGAAAGTGTCTAAGATATAACAAAAATTGAAATCAAGGAGAAAAGAACTACTGAAAATAAAGCTTCAATTTTAACATATTAACAACTCATAACCCATACAAGGGTCCCGACCCCTGCCATAGCCATGGGTTTGCAAAGGTTTGGCTGGGGAATTCATAGTGTGAAAGGAAAATCAAGCTGCGGATAGTAAGCCTTCCTTAAGAGGTCGCATTTCTTTCAAACTTTTAGGTAGGAGGTCACTCGTAGTACCAACAAGTTGAGAATCCCTAATACTCTTGACACCAGTCAGCCAAGGTAATTTGGCTATGGAGATTTCCTCCAATTGCCAATAGTCTATGAGGCAAATATAATGGATGTTCAGGAGTATGCATCAACAACAACAACAACAAAAATGTACAAAAGTTTCACGTTGTGAAGAAATTATTTCTGGCCATGGATTAATTTCCTGAAGGCTGGTTTAGGGTTGCCAATACCTACTAATGAACCATAAAAAGTAATAAGTATGTGCAAGCATTATTTGTTCAACATCATCTACTTTCTCTAGTCAAATCACTGTCATGACCACAGCACACAATTAATATTGAAGTGATTGGTATTACTTACCAAACGAAAGTTGATTTTGATCATTTGTTTGAGTGCCTTAAAGCCCCATTCGCCTTTCTCTTTGCCTTCAAGTTCAAGGACCTGGGAAAACAGGCAATGTGAGACAAAAAAAATGAACAAAATTTCTAAAGCACATCCTACAGTTTACATTGGCTTCTTTCTTTAAAACAAAAAGCAGCCCTGAAAAACCATCAGAGATTGAGGATTTAGGCGATCAGTATTTTCAGCACACGTCAAGATCAGTTGTGAATTCCTTTGAATATATAAAGATTCCGTTATGGAGCTTATCTCAAAAAGATAATTTTAGGGACAATTTCATCCTTTTTACTTTTTTTACTTTCATGAATAATTTTAAGAGTGGAGATTAGTCATTTCATTAGTAAAAAAAAGGTGAATAATTCCGAGACCAATGAGATTTGAATCCACATTATTTCAAAATCACTTTTACTCCTGTCTTTTTGGTTATGGGATGATTGAAAGAGAGGAAAAATTTCAAAACAGACTTGCCTTTTGAAAACTGTCCAAAGCAGCATGAGGGTCATCTTCTTTTAAAGTTTTGGAATTGTAATACTGGTTTTCCAAGTCCACATCTGGCTCTGAGTTACTCTCCTCTGAATAAACCTGAAAAAAAACAAAACAAAAAAATTGTATTGTACAACATTAAGATCATGTAAGTTCTGAAACAGATGTTGACCCATGACAGAGCCTTAACTATAACAAGACAGGTGAAACTCCCTTAAACCTCTTTCTTCTTTAGAGATTTTGTCCTTTAGACTGTCTACAACTACTTTTGCTCTCATACTCCCTTACCCATCTCTTGGGTTTGGCAACACAGGTAGGTTACCTCCCCTCCCCCCACTTTTCTTTCACAGCGCCACTTGCTCACTTTTTTGCTGAGCCATTCACAAAGTCCCCATGCAAGGTCTACCAATGTGGCCTCCAAAGAGTCATGTAGAGTTCTACATTTGCATTAGAATTCTGATTTGCTAGAGTCACTGGAGTCGGAATAAACAAAAATTCGAGTCTGCTATCTTGTCGCAAACTGTTGTTATATGTGTGATTTTTTGTGCTAGCTTTTACAAAGTAAACCACCTGTAAAGACATTTAAAGTCTACATCGAACGTAAGATTTGTGAACACCCTTGTTGTTTCAACGTGATCTGAAGCATCAAAGCTGGGGGGCAAACAACTCGAGTACCTAATTTTATTGGGAGATATACAGTCACATAGCTCAAATTGATACCACTGTTAACAAACCCTTAAAGCGTATTTGTAAAGATTGAAAGCAGAGAGAATGCGTAAACAAATGATGTGTACCTTTTCCATTACAAGGTCTTGTTAGCCAACGGAAATTAACGACAAAGAACTGATGCGAGGCTGGCCAATCAGAAAATCGGACAGTACTGTGATGTGTGTCCTGTGACGAGGGAAAGGGCGCATAGGTAAACACAGAGAGCAGTCTTATCGAGTCAGACTGTTGAGGACTGTAATCTAGAACTAATTTCTCACAACAGGATTTTTTTAACGAAAAAAAAAAAACGGCGATGAACCCTGTTTAATATATCTTGCTGCATTTATAGGTGAGAATGACGCAAAAATTGTTGGCATGATTTTGAGCTTAACGCTAGGTGTTCAATCCAGTTCGGGATCTCTTTCATCATTCTTCTATTTATAACTTGCTTGCTGGAAAGATGGCTATCAATAGCAGATAACAGTTGTTATTCTTTTAACAGTTTCCATCGATTGTAGGTTAAAAAGTTTACTTTTAAGCCTGCAGTCTTGTCTTCCTTTTTCATGTAGGGTGGTTACCTGATAAAATGATACCAGCATCTCAAGGTTTAGCACAAACAAAAGAATTGTTCCCGGGTTCGTCCTTTGGAATGAGAGACCGGAGGTTAAAAATATCTATAACTTACCTTTTTATCAGTGAATGGTAAAATCAATCATGCCTTATCATTTTACAAAAGGTACCGCAATTTCGTACCCCCTGTTCCACAATTTTGTACCGGGGGTACGAAATAGGGGAACTTTGGTCGTTCTCTTAAACAACAATTTTTAACATATCACACTCTGCCCTGACACACGTTACACACAAGTGATCCAAAAATAGCATGAAACTGTCCAGTTGTGAACGCAATCAGGTGTAAACACACAAAATGGAATTTCCTGTAGGGGTACGAACTGAGGCTACATTACTATCTATGGTAGTTCCCTTCCCAGGGAATCTTGTCTTTGAATGAGGAGACTAGGACAATGGAAGTCTTTACTCTTTATTTTGCTTGGAAATACATAACTCCCTCCTTATCGTTGGAAAAAAAATGTGCAAATCTTCATTAGATCCTATGCTTTTCACCTATCAATGACTTGAGTTTCAAGTTAACTTTGGCTTTTCAGAGGAAAACAAATAAAACATATGACAAAACTTACCAAATCGTACTCTTCCTCATCATCACCACACATAAATTCATCGTCTGACATTGTGAATGCTTTTAATTTACCCTACAAAACAAATTACAACTCTGCAGCACTGCTTCTCTATTTATTAAGTAAGCATTTTCGCTGTGGTTTAACAAAAGAAAGTTTGCTGATGCCGGATGGATACCGGAAGTGCTCACTTTTGCCTTTGTCTAATGGGACGGACACTGGTATGCACTTGGAATAAAGATTTAGGGGAAGGAGTATGACGTCATCAAGCTGAAGCCAATCAAGACCGACTCCCTCCATATTTGTTGACCCAAAACATTT
>JBCIKM010534773.1:0-18218 GCA_039654465.1 Melibe viridis | reverse complement strand
AATCGTTACTATTTCAGTGGCTAGAACGCGGTTCACTCCGACAGAGGGAATACAAAAGACGCCTCCTTCGTATCCCCATCTCTCACCCATTCCTATCATGAATCATTGTACACCACACTATTATTGAACGGAAGTTATTGCGTCAGTATAAGGGGAGAAGTGCAACAGCGTCATCAACCAACCTTCTCCCCGCCGGGGGTGTCGTGTCTGAATGTGGGCGAAGTCCTGAAGTCTCGTCATAATCATAATGTCTCTGTGAGGGAAACCTCTCGTCACTTTTCGGTCACTGTTCTGGGCCCACCACAGGTAGACTCAAGCTTGAGAAATGTTTTAATAAATGAGAACATTTAAAAGGTCAATTTGCATTCACAGTCTTCTTCTGCTTCTCCCTGTTCATGGCCACCATCAACAAGTTTATCGTTTTGCCATGCTATAGGGTGTGCATGAATAGTTTTTTTGTTTTTGTTTTTGTTTCTTTTTTAATCTAACGGGGTTAAAAAGGGGATAAAAACAAGGGGTTATTTATTCTAGTCTCCTGAGGGAGGGCGTTCCAGTCTCGGGTGTTGGGAATAGGTGAGAGAGGGGAATACGAGGGAGGCAACCGGCGTATTTCCTCTGTCGGGGTGGGGTGAATCGCGTTCGTGTCACTGAAGTGAGTTACGATTATCGGCTTCGGTTCTCGTCACTGGCCTGCCCCAAGGCCCGTTTTGCCTCAACTCGGTTCACGGTCGGGTACTATTGAATTATTGGTTTCCGGCCAGTCACTGTCAGAATGTCTAGTTTCTGTTCTCCTTGGACCTGCCTTCGCCTTGGAAATGTGACTAGTCCCCGGAGTGTCCACTTCCTCCAGGTGAGGAAGAACAGAGGGCTGGGAGAGACCATTCCAGAGGATGCAGCATGTCACCAAGCCTAGACTGGAGCGATTTCTACACCAGTGTGTTGGCTTACCTTGCTCCCCTTCGGTCGTGATTAGGACAATTCATCAGCGTATCAATTTAATACAATGATGACAACTACGATCCATCCATCCATTTCGCCGATGTGCACGGAGAGTGCAGTCATCATTATGCGGACGATGAATCGGTGGATCGTGGTTGTTTCATGAAGCTCCGGATTTGACACACGCGGGACAACAGACACTTTTCACCGGCTAAAACTTTTTTTGTCTATTTCTAACCACCATATTGATGGGTTTATCACACAGTAGATTAACAAGATGAGAGCACGTTGACTGTCGCACTCGCCAGTTTGTCAGTTTTTGTTCAAAACAGTTAAAGCGCTTGATACCAAGAATTGTCTGGGACGTCACGAATTCGTTCCTGGGAAACTCTTAACGTTAGTCTGGCGTTTTGCCTTATCAAGGAACCTATGGGGAATAAAATCGAGAGTTCCAATTTTAGGTATCATTTCAGTCAGTTGATTGTCGTGGTTAGTCGGTCCGTGTTTACAATAGAGCTCTATTGTAAAGAACAGCCTAGAGCATTCTGAATAAGCTCTTTGTATCAGTAATTCTTAATGTCAGTCCGCCTTTTTGTTTACACGCCATGAATGGGATAAAAATAAAATTTCCCGTATTTCAATCCGTGGGTCTTTTTTTTTCTAACATATTGTTTATACATGTGCGTTTTTATATTTTCCACCGTCGTCATGGACATGATGAAAGAATGCAGATCGTAACAGTTTGTCATTTAATAGCAGCACTCAACGGAAAGATTTATCTTTTTTCTATATATCCATATAACTAGGTATCTATCTATCTGTCTACCTACCTACCTACATGCCTATTTGTTTTTTGTTGGTTGTTTGTTTTTTTAACTACCGGGGGAAGGTTTCCCTGTTTACCAACCCACCTACCCCCCCCCCCCCCCCCACCCCACACACACTTCACCTGGCTTTATTTTTCTACTCTCTTCCCCGATAATTCTTCTCCCCGCATCATGCAATTTTTTTAGTCTTTGAATTGCTCTGATTCTATTACGTTTTTACACCCCCCCCCCCCCTTTTTTTTTTTTTACCGACACTCCGGCACCGGCCGTGGAATGTGGAGGCAGCCCAGAGTTGTGAACCTTAGTGTGATCAGCAAGCAGAGCATCGTGTGACTGTGCCTGACTGTGGCCGTGAGGGATGATGGATCGGCCAGTCTGCTCTGAAGAGTGAGTCAGTTTAAATAACGATAAGTTCGGTCAGTGGACACTTGTAGAACTGTAAAGATACAGGTTGTTGTTTTTCTTTATTTTTTTTTGTTTTTGGTGTTTTTTTATGGGGGGTGGGGGGTTGGTTTTGTTTGTGTGTGTAGGGGGGGATGCTTTTTTGTTGGTCGTTTATCTTTTTGGTTGTCGCTGTTGTTGTTGTTAGTGGTGGTGGTGGTGGACGGGTTCTTGTTTTTATTGCTGTCGTTGTTGTTGTTGGTTTGGTTTGGCTTTTGTTTGTGTAAAGCCAAGAGTCAACATGAAACTTCCTTGATGTCTCCTCAGTGGGAGTTCATGAATCCCTCGATGTCTGTTGGCTGGTTTTCTATCCACTTCCTCTTTCCAATACTCTCTCCAGTGCCTTATATCACACTCACACACACGCGCACGCACAAACACACACATTATTGTTTTCTCAATCCCCTTGCTCTCCACAGCGTGTATGAAAAGTGGCTTCGTCGGCGCCTCGACTACGCCACTATTCGCGCCACCGGAAGCCATCCGCCTCCCCCCTTCTTCCACCTCGTGACCCATTATGGCACCTCCAAGTACGACGTCCACAGGTACACCCCCCTCCATCACCACCACTGCCACCACCAACACCAATACCCTCTCTTTAACACCCGTGATTTGTCCATGAACATCATCATAATCGTCGTCATCATCGTCACTCTCATCTTGATCATCATTTTGGTCCTCTGTAAAATCTTACTACTACTGGTCCTTCTCCCCCCCCCCCCCCCCCCCCAAACCAATCGCAATCCCCCCCCTTTTCTCTCTTCCCTTCTCCAACCGTCTTAACCCTTTCATTTTCTTGCTCCTTCTTCATCTTGTCATTGTTTCTGTCAACCCTTTTCACTCGTTTAACAAATTGGTCGACTGGCATTCAATAGAAACTGTGTTGGTACACGAGTTAACTCTTTGATTTCCACACTAGAGAGCTTCGCTACCGCATATTGGAAGATGTGCCAAAGAACAGGGACGCTGGTAGGGATCCCACTTTCTACACTTTCCCCAGAGAAGTGGAGGAGAACCTCGATTTCAGATTCTTCTCACATCCTGACGATAAATACTGCATGTATGAATGAAATCAAAACTTGATCACAATGTTTGTTGTTGCTGTTTTGTGTGCGTGTGTTTGGTTGGTTGATCATTTTATTTGTTTGTTTT
This sequence comes from Melibe viridis, assembly GCA_039654465.1. NCBI lineage: Eukaryota > Metazoa > Mollusca > Gastropoda > Nudibranchia > Dendronotidae > Melibe > Melibe viridis. Next base: position 14,859 of record JBCIKM010534773.1, on the reverse strand, counting down.
TGTTTTTTGGGCTGTTGTTTTTTATGGTGGTGGCTTTCTTGTTAGTTTTGTTTTCCATTTTAGTTTTATTTGTTTGTTTCTGGGTTTTTTTTTCCCTACGTTTTTTCTGTCATATTTTTGTTCTTCCTTTCTCTTTGTGTGTAGGATTGTTTTTCCTTTGTTTTACATCTTACTTTTTCTATTGTGGAGATTGGGCGGAATCTTCATCATTATCATCCAACACGCAAGCCTCTAATTCTACTCGACTATCAACTATTCTTATCGAAGATGGACGGTAGACTCGGAGGTCCCATGCACGGGTGTTCTGCAAGGGTTTTTCTTGTCATTTTCTTCTTCCCTTTTACGGCGGGGAAGGGGCAGGATCTCCATCAGTAAATAGTATCATCCAACCCACTTAATATGTCTAACTTCACACAACTTCTAGCCACTAGTCTTACCAAAGATGGATGATACAGAGATGTTCCGTGGGTGCAGTTTGCACGTTGTCAAAATACTTTGGCGGTTGAAAATCCAAAAGAGTCGGCCACAAGGTCACTGTCCAGGTGGAAAAATTCTATTTAAAAATCCTTACCATCCGGTTGGCCTGTGCTCTGCGCTTTGTAGCAGCATCCCCGGATCTTGACGGAGCAGAATGGTCAGCCAACAATTATTGATAGCATCTGTTTAACAGTAAAGAAGAGGGAAACCGGTAAATCTGAACTCTTAATCATTTCTATCTGCTGAATGAAGACTCTATGTCGTGTCCGCCGTCATCTGTTTTTCTGTAAGTCTGTGTTTGTCTGTCTGTCTCTCTCTCTCTCTACCTACCTACCCATACCTACCTATATGTATGTATGTATGTATGTATGCATGCATGTATGTATGTATGCATATATGTATGTATGTGTGTGTGTATGTATGTATGTATGTATGTATCCATCCATCCATCCCTCCCTCCCTCTATCTATGTATGTATATATGTATGTGTGTGTGTGTATGTATGTATGTATGTATGTATGTATGTATCCATCCATCCATCCCTCCCTCCCTCCCTCTATCTATCTATCTATCATAAATAGGAGCCGTGAGGGAGCCCTCGTTGAAAAGTGCCCGTCAGTGCTGGAACCTTATGACGTTGCGCCCAATCCGGTCACCATGGCAACGAGGCAACTGAGCCTTCCCCAGCTCGTGGACATCCCAAAATGGAGGAACTCGGCAGACATGCAGTACTGCCCGTACCCCCATCAGCTTGAGACACCCCTATCTTGGGCCCTGAGGAAAAAACAAGTCAATCCCATCAACCCGTGCCCGGTACGCTACGCATCTCCCTAGGATTATTTGTCGTTATGACTTATGCTTGTGTTTTGCTTGTTTATGTGTGTGTCTGTTTTTTCCCGTTAGAAATACAAAGGCATACTGAAAAACCAATGCACACACAGTAATATTGCGAAACACCAATGCACACTCTGCACGTTCTGAAATAATTGGAGTGCTTTTCAAATAATTTGTTAAGTATTACAAATTGCATTTACTAAATTGCTTGTAAAATTATATAAATCTTAAGGACATCGACCGTGTACCTAATTTTCGCCTACACGCAGAGATTAGAAGATTAGAGGAAAGTGACGTCGGTGAGAAAACTATTTTTAAAATTTGTTTTATTGTGTTACGGTTGGAATGAAATGCAAACAAAAATCATAAATTCCTCAAAACAATTCGAGACGAAATACTATGGACATATTGTTTGGAGTGTGAAAAATTAACGACAATCCTCTGATATATCGGGTGCATGGGGAAAAAGCCTAAAACAAGAGCGCTCAAAAACGGTTATGATTAACGGTCTTTAGCAAAACTCAGCATAATTAATGAATCAACATCTCAGTTGAACATTTTCAAAGTTTCAATGCACTGCGGTCATTGGCAAGTGAGATGTGACCGTTTGATTAGGACTACCCAAAAAATGCCCGCATCATGTTGACGTGACCAACGTTGTAATACACACCAAGTCGATTCGATTCAGATCAGCTGTACTGAACTTTATGGCACCAAAATGAGCTCATCATTAACTGGAAGACATGACGCTCGAATCTAGATTGCAATAAGAGTACACTTGTGTTAAAGTTTGGATGTTTGTTTGTTTTTCACAAGAAATCGTCTCCTTTATCCAACAAAGAGTTTGTTTGTTGGAAGGAATCAAATCAACCAAACAACGAATTTGAAGTTTTGTGTCAGATTCGAGCCGATTCGCCTATTCTGTTTAAGCGCCATAACAAAGAAACTGCAATAGATACAGATGTTAAATATTTGTACAACAAACAAATTACAAAATATAAAGTCCACACCATGGCTTCAGTAAAGCTGTGGCAAAAAATGCCCTCTTCAAAGTCGTGCCGTGAAGTCCATGATATCGGCATTTTTTGCACCGTACATTGAAACTTTGCACTTGTAAAATTAAGCTGTTAATCATTGCTTACGCCGAGTTTTGTTTAAATACGTTAACTATAACACCGTTTTTGTTTTTTTGTTTTTTTGAGTGCTCTGGTTTTGAACCCTTTATTCACGCACCCGATGTAAATCATGAACTGCATGCATTTGAGTAGTGATGATAAACATTGTTTGTTTCATAATGCCCTTTCAGGACAGCGGCATGTATTGTTTGCTTGGTTAAAATCTTATTCAAAATTGGTGAACAAACAACGGTATTGATTTTAGGCATAAAGGTGTTGTAAACAAGACTTTCCGTTTAATATTATTTTAGCAATGGGCAGAGGACAAAATGTTAAACAAAATTAACAACTGTGAAATAGCAAACTCTACACTGAAACCAAATCAATCAACATTTTTATATGTTTTTTTTTTTTAATCAACAGGCTGCCAATCTACGAACAAATAACGAAATAGTGAATTCTCCTCTTTCTCATTTTTCCCCCCAGAAATTTACTTTCGACTTCAAATGTTTGGGGCAAAAACCCCACCACGTCGCATGTCTGCCTAACTGTATCTTCTAGTACTGGGTCATGCATGCCCTTTTGTCGTAGCCCCGCGTCCGTACCGGGACAACAACACCCACACCAGAGCGGACGGCCAGTGGCACGCTGGACACCTACTCCAGCAACCCTTCCGTCCCTTTGGGGGGTTAAAGGTCAAGCCCAGAGAAACTCTGGATGGCTCCGACAGCGGGGAATTCAAGCTCTCAGAGAGAAAAAATGGGAGCAGAAGCTACTCATACTCGTTGAATGTTGGAACGAGAAGGGAAAAAAAGCACAGGAGATAATTTAAATAAATCCTGTTTCCGTAACGAATGTGTGAAAAAAAACAACTGGTTTAACTGTTATTAATATTGGTTTTTCCCTTGTGTTTGGGTTATGGTTTTCTGATCTGTGTGTCTTGGTAGAATCACAAGTGCACAATGCCTGCCAACCAATGAGATTCCTCGCTGAATCATGTTGCGTCTACAACTGTACTATTGCTTGGTGACGTCAAAGATGGGGGAGCTAAAAATAGAAAGATGAAAGTAGAAAAAAATACTGGACAGCATTTATACGTTGTGACAAACCAAATGAAAATAAATAGAAGATGGTATAGGCACAGTGCTCAATGGGAAGAAAGAAAAAAAAAACAGGAAGTCGTCCGAGTAGGGACGAACCCAGGATCTGCCACGGCACACATCGCCTGGCCATCGCCAGCAAAACGGGCCTACCAACTGAGCCATCCGCCACTCATCACATTTATCATCATCACAATCACCACCACTACCACCACCACCATCATCATCATCATCATCAAAATCATCATCAGTTTGCTCCACCTTCGCATTTTGCCTATATACCATTTTCTCTATATTTTCGACTATTTCCAGTGCCAGCTGATGACATGACAAAGCAAAGAGTCATTGGTACTGACGCTGTGACATAATGCAAAGGGAAACCCCACAGACTCACGACATCCTCTCAATAACACCCTTTCGTAACTGTTTCGTTCAGAAAGACAATAATACGTATAGATACTGACATGGGAGCATTCACTAATATGAAGAATCCCTGTTTAGTTGTCTATTCCTCAACTACGAGTATTATGTATCTTGATGATACTTCCTTTTGAAGACTATCACCAAAGAGCAGTAAAATGTTCAGAAACAACAAAACAAAACAAAATTTTAAAAAAAAATGTATTCCCTGATTCACGCGACTCGACCAATCTGACAGTTCCATTTCAAAAGGGAAACCTTACTTGTGCACAAAAAGTCCAAGAAAAGGTCGACAAAGTCCATTAGCCGGAGGTCAGAGTTCACCCTGGCCATGTTTGAAGACACATTGGCGGCCATAAGAAGGTCAGGAATCAAAGCTGCTGGTGAAAAGCCCACGGCGAATATCTAGTGGGAGTGGAGGGGTAAAACTGAGTGGTCGTGTTTGTGCTGTGTTGGTGGTGGTGGTGGTGGTAGTGGTCGTAGTAGTTTTTGTCGTTGTAAAAGTGTTTGTTTGATGCTGATAATAATAATAATAATAATAACAGAATTGATAATAAGAATGATGATGATAATAACAATAATAATTATTATAATAATAAAAAAGTAGAAGAATGATGATAATAATAATAAGAAGAAGAAGAAGAAGAATGATAGTAACATGCATGCATGCAGCCTGTTAGACGTACGAGGATTCCTTTGTCCCTGGCGTTGGCAGCTTCCAAAATCAAGTCCGTCTTGTTGGTGACGCTGCCATCTACAAAGTACACGATGATCCGCTGGGTGTCTGGCCGCAGCGAGAGCAACAACAACAGCGACAGCAACAACAGCGACAGCAACAACAATAGCGACAGCAACAACAACGACGACGATAATAATAACAAAAATAAGAAAAATTAAATACGAGGTATAATTTCATTGACTTGTTTGTTTGTTTGCTTTTGGATGTGATGTAGGGCACCACAGCATCGTTGACTTTATCGATGATGATTTTAAGGGGAGCATAGGGAAACGAGAAATCAAAATCTGCCTTACGAATTAAGTCTCTAGAGGCCAAATTATTTAAATTATTAATAATATTCATCAAGAAACTCATGTGTGCACATTGAGACTTTTTTTCTTTCTTTTTTTTTTTTTTTAAGAATGCCCCCAAACTGTTACTGTTACCAAAGCTCAACGCCTTTAATATATATTTTTGGTGAAATTGGGTGAAGCATGAAACATTCACACGAGGAGCAGCAGTAGGTAGTCGTAGTAGCAGCCTTACCAAACTCCCTCGGTGGCGAAGCGGAGTCGAAGAGTCTGGTGGCCTCCCGGAAGGCGCTGCCGGCCTGTGTGTTGAGGTACTGCGGTTCCATCCCCCTCACCGCTTCTTTCAGTTCCGTCTTGTTGGAGGTGATATTGGTCACCACATGAGGCGACTGGCTGGGGAGGAAGTAGTCTTGTTGTACATGTTTACGTGTGAAGCGAAGCACACTGATAATGAGCATGCCTAGAGATAACCGATACTGATAATATAATGGTAAATGAAAACAACAAAGTTCAAAGCGGTGATTCTGCGCTCCAGAGGTTAAAGTTTGCAGACAACAAGCTTCAAATTAGATTAAAATAAACAGAAAATAGTACAGGCACAGTACCGAGGTGAGTCAAAGCCATAGAAAGAAAGGACAAAAAACAGGAAGTCTTCGTTCGGAGGAGGGAATCGAACCCAGGATGGCTCAGCTGGTAAGCCGCTGTTCTGGCAGTGACCAGACGAATCGGTGCCGTGGCAGGTCCTGGGTTCGATTCCTTTCTCCGACGACTTCCTGTTTTGTTGTTTGTTGTTTTTTTTTGTTGTTGTTGCTTTCTTTCCTTTCTCTCTATAGCTTTGACTCACATCGGCACTGCGCCTATACTATTTTATGTTTATTTTCATCTATTTCCGGTGCCAGCTCTTCTTTTCTTTATAAGCTTCAAATTAACCGACCATAAAGCTATGGTGTAGCTATATTGAGTGGGGGGGGGGGGGGGGGGAAAAACCCCCCCCCCCCCCCCCCCACCAAGAAAAAAAAACAACCGACCGACCGACCGACCAACCTAACAAACAAACAAACAAAAAAAAAAGAAAGAAAACACACACACACACACCACCCCAACCCCTCCTGCTGGCAGGCCGGGACTGAGGTAAATTGGGCATGTCGTCATGTGGAAAGAGGAGACGGCACGGGTCAAAGTCTGCACAGGTTAGGGAAGTCATTTTGCTTGTTTTTGTATTGTTTGTTCGGTATGTTGGTTGATTGTTTTGGTTTTTCAAATTCTGTTTTGTTTTTGGTTTGGTTTGGTTTGGTTTCTTTGATATATTGTTTCTTTCTTTTTTTTTTTTTTTTTTGGTCTGTTTTCTTTCACTTTCCTTGGTTTTGTAGTTGTTTCTTATGCTGGTTGCTTATGTGATTTATTGTTTTTTATGTGTTTGTTTTGTTTGTTTGTTTTTTGTTATTTTACTAGTGTTTTGGGGTTTGAATGGGTCCTAATGTTTCTTCTGATTTGGCATAAGACAAAACCAAAGAGTAGTTTTCAAGATGAAAGGAGGGAAAGCTACTACTACTAATTAGTTCAAGTTCAAGGGCATCGTCTGAATAAAGTATATGTCTGGGAAGTACCTACGTAAGTATGTTGGGCATGAATGAAAGGTACAAATGCTTAGTGTCTATGTGGCTTTGATAGTACTGGTACCCACCTGTACAGGATGACACCCTTCCTGATGAGATCAGTGGACAGTCTCTGGGTGACACTGACCACAAAGTCCACCACACCAGGGGCGTAGAAAGTCCGGCTGACAGCCTCATTGTGGAGTCTGACCCGTCCAGCAAGTACACGACGTCAGCGTAACCTTTGCACTCTGGGGTCAAGGTGAGAGAAAAGCTGCTTGAATTTGAGTGTACAAAGTATGTAAATTGATGGACGGAAGCTTCCCTAACTGAATGAAAGATGAGAAAAGACAATTCGGATTGATATACTACTTTGCAAAGAATCAGTAGCTATCCACCTACGTTACAACTGACTTCTGACAACAGACGTTAGTATCATATCTCCCCAAATCCCACCCTTATCAATTTTAATGATAAAACAGCAATTACCTTAAAGATTTAATTTCGTTTCAGTTTGTTTAGCTTTTGTGGGAGTTTATTTTGTTTTTTTTTGTTTTTGTTTTTCTTAGGGGGGATTCAAAACGAGGTATTCCTCAAAAGTTTGACGAGTGATATTATATTTAAAACGAGTTTCTCTGATTCAACTATTTCAAGACTTTGAGAACATCCCTCACCCATACAGATGATGTCTATGATAGACTTGAAGATGTCATTCCTCGCTGCCAGCTCTTTGGGTGTGTCCACGTAAAAGCGCCTTGGATCAAATGACAAGTGAAGAGTGAGCTGATAATGATGGTTATGGGCCAGAAAATAATAATGATCAAGATATTGATTAAAATGATAATGATACATTTATGTGGTAGTAATGAGAATGTGGTGTTTTCATGTTGTTTATTGTTATTGCTATTACTGTAGTTGTTGTTCTTGTTGTTGATGATGATGATGTTCAAGATCGTGACGATGGTGAATATCAAGATGATGATGATGATAATGATGATGATGATGATATGATGATGATGATGATGATGATGCCGACACAACGACGATGACGACGACGAAGAAGAAGAAGAAGAAGAAGAAGAGGAGGAGGAGGAGGAGGAAGAAGAATAAGAAGATTTCAGGATATGATGGAGAGCAATAAGTAGTTACTAAAAGAGCTGAAATGGTGGAGAGTTGTTTACAACCAGGAGGATACATCTAAGATTTGCATCCATCTTTCCATTCAACCCCAGACCAGTACACAGGTGTCTTTTTGACTATTGACGTGAAGATAAACAATATGATGATAAGAGTGGCGGATGGCTCAGTTGGTAAGCCCGCTGTTCTGGCAATGGCCAGGCGAATCGGTGCCGTGGCAAGTCCTGGGTTCGGTTCTCTCCTCCAACGACTTCCTGTTTTTTTTTGTTTTTTTTTTGTTTTTTTCCTTTCTCTCCATGGCTTTGACTCACCTCGGCACTGTGCCTGTACTATTTTCTGTTTATTTTCATCAATATGATTCCGAGTTGGACGCGTGTCCGTGAGATATAAGTGTATGAGTATGTGATGTGTGTGTGTGTGTGTGTGTGCATTCAATGTCCACTTATAAACTATGACCTTTTTTTCACCTTCTTGATGTTTGCATCGGATGGCTGGTATGGCGTAGGACTTCCATATGGGAGGACGTGGGTTCGATTCCTCCCCGGGCGATCGAAGCCGATCAGAGTGTCAAATTATTCCGCTGCAGCTGACACCTGTGATGTATGAGTTACCCAGTTGGACAGAGAAGAAGATTGGAGAAAAATAAATATCCCCATGAGTTAATATTGTGTAAATTTTACTTCCTATTTTATGTGCCATTCATAATTTGTCGACTTGAGTACCGATGTACCATCCGATACCACCCACCTTGAACAAAGGTATCGTGTGGAACCAGGGCGGACATCAACAGTGTCGATAGAACAGGCCACGCCAAACAGCCGAGAGCCCACCTGGTGATTAAAATGTAAAGTTTTAAAATGCCCAGCATGCATCTTGATGCTGCCACAGTGCGTTGCTGTATCGCCGATTTTGTTGGCAACGTCGTGTGTTATCATTTATTTGAAGGCGGACTTCCTTTCAGCTGGCGGTAAGAAGCGTTGAGAATAAAACCCACAGCGACCACCCTCTCCCCTTCCCACGTTCCAACTACGCCTCTTTTCTAGAATCTTGACCTTCTCCTACCGTAATCTTTGTTGGTTTTGTTGTTGTTGTTTTTTGTTTTGTTTTTTGTTGTTGTTCATTTCTTGGGGCTTTTTTGTTTGTTTTTGCTTTTAAAGAAAGAATTTTATTTATCTCTTGTAGTTTTCAAATATCGTCTCATCGCATCATGGCAGGCCTTGTCTTTGGTAGCAACGGTGTGAACACTCTAAAATGGACGCAGCACATGATGACGTGGACACAATGCAGACGGTTTAAAAACACACACAAACACAGACACATATACACACCTTGATTAAAATACAAAATACACACACACACAAACAAACAAACAAACATGTCATTTAAAAAAAAAAAGAACGAAACAATAAATACCATCATTTTCGTCCATGTGTTATTGTTGTCCGAGGGTTTTCTTCATTGTCACTTTGGGATTAAATCATACTGTCTATTAACACATACAGCAGTGCGAAAAAACAGCTTTGCTGTGATTATGATTGAAATGGGCTCCTTTATTACCCTGGAGAGTTGTTGGGTCCTAAAACCACCAATAAACAAATAAACAATAATACTTAAGACTTACAAAGGAGTAAAGACCGAATCCAGACAGCCTTGTGCTAACAAGAAGGGAAATTCACCTCGTTTCAGGAAAATGTTACATACCTACTGTCATGTTTTTAAAAGCGTTTTAGTTCAACTTACATTTTGCACTCCCTCTGGAGAGCAACAGCTGGAGACCAACGCATGGAAGAAACTGTAACAGTAACAGATAATCCTATGTGGTCACGTAGTTAGCCTCAAAATCAAAACACACGTGGCGCTTTCTTTTTAGTAGTGCACAGGACATTGATTTTGAGTTGGGGCAGACAAACAAATAAAGACTGTTTGGCTCTTCGTGTGGGTCATCATAAAGTGGACTAGGTGACTTTGAAGCATAATTAGCAACCCTGAAACGACCCGCTACAAAACGTTCTTTCCGCACGAGGACACATTATATTTAAGAGCTCATACGCAAATAAACAAACACGAGATTTCACATGAACGCCCTAACGTGGCCAAACACATCAAATAAAATACCTACTACTACATAATTTACTTCTCACTAACCTCTTTCTCTCCGAGTGTGTGTGTGTGTGTGTGTGTGTTACTGACACCACCACCATAAAAAATACACACATTCCAAGCCTACTTAATTAATGTCTCTATCTAATCATCCGTCTCATGCCGCGGGGGAAAAACTTGCTGGGTTCATGTGCAATAATATGTGGTTTTATCTTCCCCTGGTCAAGGACAATCAACATGTACGCGGTCAACAAAGAGATCAATGAAATAAATCGGTCGTTTCACCTTTCCTTCAACTTCATCAACCTTATTATCTCTTCGCATTATCCCCACCGTTACCGCTACTCCTATTTGACGATCTTTCACATATCACAGCCTTTTAATTCAATATCGTTGCTTTGTTGTGCTTGTGGTACCGCATAAGTCAACTTAATTCTTCAAGAAACGAGTGTGAATGGCATGATGGCAGCTGCAGGAGTCGAACCCACGCTATTCAGTGTGGGACTGGGAGTCCGACGTCATACAACAACGGAGCCATCTTGCCAACGCACATACACTGTCCTTGTGTTTCTGCAACTTGCACCCCTTTCAAGGTATCTCTTCCGCCTTGTATATTAAATTAATTTCGATCTCTAATTTCTAGTGGGAGTGGGCATTACAGCACAGCAATGGCAGCAAGTCTACGTAAAGTCTAGTCAGCAGATGATGTACGTACATAATGGCAATATTCTCTGCTGCCCATTAAGTAAGACACGTATATGTACATATTGGGGTTGTGCCCAAGTGCGGCCGGCACTTAATCACACTTACTACCACCATCTCCTGTCAGAGTTCCATTCAAACTCCGACGCATCCCTCAGCTGTAATAAGTGGGCAACGTTTTCTCTACCCGAAAAATTGTACACAGCACACAGTCAGACGGCATGTATCTTTAAAGTTCCCTGGCAATAATGAATATCATATTGAAGTATAAAGTCATAAAGCGCCAAGAACATAATATTTAATATGTACTATAAATTACTATAAATAACCCAGGACAAGCTCTTTACTATGGATGGTACCAAGCCAGAAAGCTGACGGAGAGCCTTCATCATGGCTACATTGGAATCTATTCTTCTGTTTGATAAGATTTGTTTTTTGTTTATTGGGGGTTTCAGGGCCCCATGACACAAAAGAGTCTTAGGTGCCCAGAGGAAAGCAAGTTGATAGAATAAGTTCAAAGAGGGAACAGATCAAACAATGGTGGAGAGATGATTTACACTAAAAAATAAATATCTCTCAAAATCAAAACACGTATCGACACCACCCACCGAAAGATGATTTCCGACAAAAAAATCATCTCTCCTTACAAAAATAACCAATGACCATCACTCATGACAGCACAATGGTTCAGGACGACCCAGAATCTTTCCTTTGTGTACAAAAGTGTGGGGACCCGGGGAATATAATATAGGTCTGTTGCGCGCCGGCAGGAGGTGAAAGCCCTCCAACGGCCGCGGGTGGTTGGTGGGAGTCCCTGGTGGGTTCTTCAAGTTTCTTTTCTTTCAACCTGAAACTATTGTTTTACTTTTTCCCCTTTTCTGTGATGTCCTGTTTTTGTTGTCTTGTTTGCAGCTCAATGCTCATACCTTTTGGTACATGACTGCAGGGTCACAAGTTAAACTTACTGAGTACTTTTTTACACAAAGGGGGTTTAAAGATCTTGGGTCTTTCTGTACCATAATGCTGTTATACAATGTGATGGACATTGCTTATTTTTGTAAGGAGGGATATTTTTTGTCATTGTAAACCATCTCTCTGTGGTGTCAATATGTTTCGATAGATGATATTAATTTTTTAGTGTAAATCATCTCTCTGCTGTTTGTGGTTTGATCTGTTCCCTCTTTTAACTAATTCTTTCATCTTACTTTACTCTGGGCTCCTCTATGACCCTCGTGTGTCGTGGGGCCCTAAAACCTCCAATAAACAAACAAACAAAACTCAGTATGTTTTACTTGTGACCCTGCGGTTATCTACCAAAAGGTATGAAATAAGGGATGACCACTGAGTTGCAAACAGGACATCACAGAAAAGGGGAAAAAGTAAGACGTTAGATTCAGTGTAAAAGATAAGAAACAGAAGTAGAAGTGCCAACCAGGGACACCTGCCAACCGCCCGTTGTGTGTGTGTGCGTGTGTGTGTGGTGGTTTTTGTACCTTTCAACTTCTGGTGAGTAGCAGGGGTATGCGCTATGAACACATTGACACTGATATACAAGTATAATATGGTGAACCATTACAACCCAGGAACAGCAGGGACAAATCCAATAGTTGCATTTAGTTGAATTTCACACCAGTATGTGGCAACTTAGCACAGCCTCTGACTTTTTACTTCTTTGATTTCTTTCGCCATAAGTAGGAAGTTTGACCTGAGCCACAAACCCTTAAATAACAAATGACAAAATGACATGTATCTGATGCCACATACATGGACAAAAGAGTATCATCAATAGCCTTCAATTGCAAAGTTTGTCATTCAGCTACAACTCCCTATGGTTTCTCATGGGTTGGTTTCAAATGTAGACTATACATGAGAAATAGGAGTTAGCCCCGTATCATTGTATAAAGACCTGAGTGATGAAGAAAAATTTCAAATGATTCTCTTGAGAAAAATGAAGTGCCAGATACATGCAGGAATCAAATCCTGGTCATTATAGGCTCTCCGCTAGAAAGCTATCCACTCCACCAATCAATCTTGATTTGTTCAGTACAATCCCTCTTAAAGCATATGTTGCTGATTCAAGTCTCTCAATCATTTGTAAGTCTGTGTTGTTTCAACATTTCTTTTTTACCTCAGAAAAATGTACAAAGCCCTGACACTTGATCTCTATAAATATCTTTATGTTTTGCCTTAGAATTCAGGTGTTAAGTTCAAGTAAAAACTATACTTAAAAATGTTAAAATTTCCCCAAAAAATAATTACAAATAAGTTTTAACCCCTTTGGACCAGATTGTAAGCTATGAGATTTTTTTGCTGTCCCTTAATAACAGTCGCCTAATGTAGACTTACAGGTTTAGAGGCAAACCAGCGATATAGTTATGAGCAATTGTAAAAACAAAACACATCAAATACAATGCTGTCAGGGAGGAAACATCAACATTCTAACTAAATGTAAAACAAAAACTAATTTTTCTTTGAATGTCCATAGCTTTAATGACAATTTTAAATTTGTACATAAACATCATCTTTCCTCAGACCATTCCATTTCTCTTACACTAATACTCGTTACAACTCCCTCCAACCTTCCCACAGACTCCCCCATCTTATCTCAAATTACCTTCTCATGAACAAAGTAGGTAGGGGCTATGCCTATAGCATTTGTCAAGATTTGGATAACATGTCATAAATAATTTGCACTGATAATTGATGTCATTGTCAGACCATTTCTATAAAAGTTACATAGCTACACATTTGGTAGAGTTTGACGAGAGCAAAAAGATAACCCAGGAGTTCTATTTTATATATTGAAGTCTTCATCATGACATAATTCATTCGTTCTATAGATATTAAAAGTATATGGATTTCCTTCTTCTCTCATAAAGGAGTAGACATACAGCCGAGTCCTTAAAAGTAAGAAATCTATTCTAGTTAATGGTCTTAACGTTAATCTGATTCAAAGAAATTGTCACTAAATTTAAAATTTACTTTTAAAGGCTAAATCTTCATTTCCATATCATTTTCATCTTTTGTATTTAGGATTGAAAGCCATTTTCTTGCCTTTTTTACCCGCATTAAAAGCCTTCCCTTGACCTTTGCCCTTAAAAACTTTGCCTTTCATGGCATTCTTTGAATTGCTGCTGAATTGGACAGAGAATTTATGCTTTTTGTTCTCCTTCTTTGACGGACTGTCATTTCCCTTGCTTTTCTTGAAAGTTACTCTAGCTCTCTTGGCTTTAGGGCTCACACCATCATCTGGAGATTTTCTTTTCTTCCTTGTTTGCGAAAACATTTCTGGAAAAAGAAGGAAAAACCTTAGATTCACTTGCAAAAGGAAAAGGAGGAGGACGACGAGCAGGAAAAGAAGATGGACAAGAGGAGCAGGAAAAGAAGATGGACAAGAGGAGCAGGAAAAGAAGATGGACAAGAGGAGCAGGAAAAGAAGATGGACGAGAGGAGCAGGAAAAGAAGATGGACAAGAGGAGCAGGAAAAGAAGATGGACAAGAGGATCAAGATGGAGAAGAAAGCAATAAGCAACCATAACAGAACAAACAGAAAAAAAAGAAGAATTCACTGGCTTAAAGGGGGGGGGGGGGGGGGGGAGCGTTTTCCTAAACACTTTCCTAAAGAACCCAGTGAATTTGTGGTTAACCCTCTGAGTGTCCTGAGTCTGTGGTCAGAATATCACAGGGATTTTGCAACACAAAGATACTATTAGAAAACCCCTAATTTGAAGAAGATGACCAAGGAAGAGTATATAAACTTACATAATATGAAAGATGAGTGAATGGAATATCTCTCTATGGAATATAATATTTATTTCAAGGACCCTCATATGAGTAATGACCTCAAACTTAAATTTTCTTTTTTCTGTTCTTGCCTTTTAGAGCTTCAGTAAAACCACAATTTCTTTTCTACTTCTTTCGATGCAATAAAAAGTAAAAATAAAACTGTACAGCTCATTTAAATCCCTTTTCAATCAAGCTTTCATTTTGAAATTGATCAATAAAAACATTTATGAAAATTGTTTCCAACCCAAAAAATCTTAGAAGCCGATGATAACAGATAATCAATTAATCAATCAATTAGCCTTCCGCATCCCAATTATCCGACAAGGACGCCTCGGCAGCTTTTGTTATCTCAGACACCAGCTCTCCCCACTTATCCCTGTCCTGGGCCAGTTCTAAAAGCCGCTGAGGTCTTCTGCTGATGCCATGTGGAGGCTTCCATCTGACCTCCGCAAGTCTCTGTTGAGCATGATTGGCAATGTCGTTGTTCGGCGGCCTCTGTGACTCTTACTGGAGCCAGCAAAATAAAACGACATTGCCTTGTTGGCAGGGATCTCGCTGTCCCGA
>JBCIKM010534664.1:1974-13461 GCA_039654465.1 Melibe viridis | reverse complement strand
TCAGATAAAAACTGCCAAAAACTTTTAAAAAAATCCACGGAAACCACCCCCCCCCCCCCCCCCACACACACATATAGAAAACTGTCCAGCTTCTAGCATGGACGCCCTGTGCAGGGAAAGAATCCACCAGCAAAAGGGGTGGGGGGGGGGGAAGGGTTTGAGATAGGGTGAAGAGTCATTGTATAATCAGACAACATGAAGGCACCCTCAGATGCAATATTTTGTGTCTTTGATTTGCATCTCTACCTCATACAACACAGTGAGCATGGCTGGCACACGCGGGTAGTAGAGGCGGAGCCCTCCCTCATGTTATCAAATTGTCATGTAAGTGCAAATGAAACATCCTTATGCTTTGGCCACAAGTACCAACAGCATAAAGTCAGGTTCTAGTCCAGAGGATCATAAGCACAATGACATGATGGGACGGAAGTTACAGGGGAATCTCTGAAGGGTTTCCATGAAGGTCTGGTTGCTCTCTCCCTCCCTGTTCTTTCTTTCTCTCCTTCCCTCCCATTCTGTCTCACTCAGTTTCCCCTTCTGTCTCTCTCTCTCACTCTGATAGGCAATATTTGAAGCCTACAGCCCAACATCTATTCTGCGGTCGCAAGGAGAATTGGTTGGCTTACCTGTTATACCTACTTCCTGTCACTAATTTTGACCAAAGTCGCGTGCATTGCTGATTTATTACAGACCAGCCACACTTGCGATGCTCACAGGCCCATGAAATGGCTTGACTGCGGAAGATGAGCATCTTTTCCCAACTTTTAAAAACCAAAATTATCCCGACTTTTCAAGATCATATTATTGCAAACTAAAATTCTTGACCTGGTTGGGACCATGTCAGATAACAAGGGAGGCCGTAAAGACTAGTAGAGAGAGAAGCTTTCGTCGAAATACGAATGGGGTCCGACATAGCCAAGATCTCAGTGACATACAGTTAGCTTTGACCAGTCTCATTCAGAGGTTTTACTGCAGGATTCAGAGCCTCAGTAAATTATGATTTCGCACCCGTTTCTGAGCACAACACACGGTTTTTGTCAGCTTTTTAGCTTTTTTCTCTTTTGTTTTTGCTTTAAAAAAATACAATCTTACACTCTAGTCATAAATACATACAAGAGAGAAAAACGCATACAGTTGGCAACTCTGATGGTTGCTCATTGAGAAGGACCAACAATGGCCAATTCACCACAGGGCTGATTTGGTTTTTTTTACTACCTGAAAATTAATTTTTCGCAATTCTATTTTCCGCCACTGTTCTGAGAAATACAAAGAGATGTATCAGTCTGCAGATGTTTGGCTGAACAGATGCAGCCGCAACACAGACAATGTAAATGTTTGATATAGTGTGTAATGGCATATTTGAATGACGCATGTGTTGTGTACTATTGTACGAATAACCACCATCCATTTGCAATTGGCTGAAACACGTCAAGAGGCGTAATATTTACAGGTCAGTTTATCACTCATAGAGCAAGAGTGAAGGATCCATCGAGAATTATGTTTCTATTAGGCCTATGTGGTATGTTGCGATGGAGTCTTTCAGAACTGCAGTTGACGTGATGATACCATGGCTGCATAATTATTGGACAAAGCTTAAGAACAACTAGTATAATACTTACTTTCAATTTATACACAACTCTGGTTGCAGTAGAATAATCATGGATTAGGTTTGTAAACTTTTGAAGCGTCTTCGGCAGGTCGACACCGTGCTTTTGTGGTAAGACATCGATAATCACGAGAAACATTTTAATACCTGTCTTTGGGAAAGAAGCCATTATAGTAGACAAAAATGCTGCCAATAAAATTTTAGAATAAAGATATACACTCCTTCTCTCTCTCTAATAAGGAAAAGAACGGCAGTTTATAGGCAGGTTTCGCTTGCGCCAGGAAGACAGCAGAAGCCAGATGTTGAATGCCGGTGACAAATTTCACGATTTCCGGTTTGGTTTTTCTATTATTGACAATACAATCGGGTGAACAAAGTCTGTCTATTTTAAAGACTTTCAGAACAGAAAAACAAAGAAAAATATATTCTTAAATAAGAGATAATGAAATAAATAATCAAACAAATAAAATAATAAAAATAAAACACAAGCAAAACCACAATAAGCAATAGATGAGAGCATAGACGGGACATTACCTATGGAAATTCCAAATGAATAATTCAATAATAATAAATAGTGGCATTACCGAAGACGATTATTATAAGATAAGATCATCTTTATTAAACCGTCTGTTGAAAATCAAATGCACAACAATGCACTGCGATATTTAAACAATACCTTACGAGGAGATGTTAAAAAAACAAACTAAGACCGTTAGTATTATAATACGAGCATACAAAGGGATGATAAAATCATTGACCACTACTGGAACGCTTAAACATATAATATAGATACTTCCATACTACATATATGATAATGTATCCACGCAAAAGCACACACACACATACACACACAAACACACACACACACACACACACACACACACACACACACACACACACACACACACACACATACACACCTTACATACAATGGAATAATACATCCCTCCACGGTATTTCTCTTATACAATGGAATAGTGTATCAATTGTGCCCACGATTGAATAGTGATACTCTTTTCCTTCAGGAGTTACAGAAATGTAAACTGATAGTTTCTTATAGAAAAGGGTACGACCGAGTTGAAATATCTTTCTCTCTTTGTCCTGATATAAATTATTCTGTTGCTTCGACAAAAAAAAAAAAAAAAAAAAAAAACCCAACAAAACTACAACTTTATTTTAGAAAAGGGGGGATTGGACTCAGCTATCGTGATTTTGGTGAATTTGATGTAACATTCTGTTTTGAAGAGGCAATCCATTGTCAGATAATCATTGTCTCCAATCTTTTTAAGAGCGTGTTTTAATCAAACTAATTAATTCCTTTGTCTCAGATTTCCTTTGATATGGGAACGGTGTCAAGAACTTCACAAATCGGAGTCAAAGAGAAAGGTGAATGATATAGAGAATAAGATACACACAATATAGAAAATGAAACATGAAGATTTTTATCTTCTTTACGAGGATGACGTTATAGCAGTGTCCTCGCATCTTTACTACTTGCCGTTCTCTGTGGTTTCGTGTTGTCTTCTCCTTATCTCGGTATCTTATCCATTCCTCTTAAAACAACATCATAGGCCTAAACGCAAACAAACATAAAAAAAAAAAACGATAAAAAAGACCCTTACAACAAACCCAAACTAAACGCATGCTTTTCGGATCTCAGAATGAACGAGTCCTGTACGTCTTTGTTTGGAATTGACGTTATCCGCACACGATGAAAATAAAGAGAAAATAGTATAGAAACAATGCCGATGTGAGTCAACTACATAGAAAGAAAGGGGGGGGGGAACAACACAAACAAACAAAAACAACCAGGAAGTCGTCAGAGAAGGGAATCGAACACAGGACCTGCCACGGCACCCATTCACCTGGGCACTGCCAGGACAGCGGGCCTACATGCCACGGCACCCATTCACCTGGCCACTGCCAGGAAAGCGGGCCTACATGCCACGGCACCCATTCACCTGGCCACTGCTAGGAAAGCGGGCCTACATGCCACGGCACCCATTCACCTGGCCACTGCCAGGACAGCGGGCCTACATGCCACGCACCCATTCATCTGGCCACTGCCAGGACAGCGGGCCTACATGCCACGGCACCCATTCATCTGGCCACTGCCAGGACAGCGGGCCTACCAACGGATCCATCCGGCACTCTAAAAATGAGGTTTCAAACTTTGCGACAAACCCGTGTCGCTGACAGCGACTTCCGCTGAAAAAAAAAAAAAAAGAAAAAAGAAAAGAAAAAGAAAGAAGGAACGGTGACCCTTTTCACAGGAAGCAACTCCGGAACCTTTTAGGTATCAAAATGCACGAAAAAGTCAGCAATAAATATTTATACCATCGATGCAAATGCCAGCCCCTCAGGGTAACTATCAAGGCCTCCAGATGGCGCCTTTTCAAACAACCATTCCGACTACTGAAAGACACGCCGCCAGAGATCGCCATGGATGAGGATATTGAACGGCAAGGCAAAAAACACAGGGGTAGAAAAGTCGCCAACCTACCGATTATTCTAAATGAGGATTTACAAGGTGCTCTACCACCGCACATCATTGACCATTGCTACTGTCAACGTCCAGGAGGAAGACAAGTCCTGAACAGTCGATGACGGAAGACAGGGATGCATGGAAACTACTGATTCTATCAATACTGATGATAGCCAAGCAGATTTAATTCTGGCGAACGGCGATCATCATCATTCAGGAAGATCCCCGTTTCAGACAAGCTTATATTGATGTAGTCATATCAGGCATCGTTTATCTCGCACAACCTGCCTATAGTTGAATGTTGAATTGAATGAAACAGATAAAAACTAATTCTGCAAAATTGCAATTTTTATTGTGTCAAAATGAATAAAATATGTAATTATTATGAGGCATTCAAGGAATAAACATCCTACATACCTAGACCTATGGCCTTTAAATATAGATACGATTAATAGCTGTTAAACAGATCGAGTGGCCCTGTCCAGGTATCAGAGCGATCTATATTTTACAATTTAGTTTTTGAAATAATAAAGACAATCAAAACGACTTATAATTTTATTTGTCTATTTCGTTCTATTTCCCATATCTTTTTATATTTAAGAGATTTATTACTCTTTTGAACTCAAACCAACAGGTTAACGCCAATTCGCCGTGAAAATAATATTGATATACATATTCATTATCAGGTATAACTCATTTTTATGTGAGGAAGAGGATTCGTTTCAGATTATTTGCTTTGCTGCAAAAAATCTGTTTTCGATATTTTCATATTGAATGCAAGTTTTAAAATATTAATATCTAGATTAATTAAATTAGCTGGGTTTTTTTTAACAACCTCCCCCTCCTCCAATGTTTAACATCGACCTGCACCCCTGTAATCCGAATGAGATCGTCTTTCAAACATAAACACAGTCGGAACTTGGAGAACAGACTGACGATTCTACCGATTTTATCACCATAGATTTTAAAGCACCCTCTGTTCTTCTTTTAATATGGTAACTTATTTTTGTAGATTTTTCATGGAAATTGCACAGGATGCGATAAGGATTTTACTCGAAAAATGTTTCTTTGTTTTTTTGTTTTTTGTTGTTGTTGTAAATTGTATGTTCTATGACAAGACAGTGCGTTCTGAAAGTATGAGTGAGCACTGATGCAACTCGAAAGCACAATAATTATCTAGAAGTACTAGGTGAGTACCCACGGAGGTTTACGACTGCCTCTGGGCTTGAACTAGAATTTCGACTGGTGAACATGTAAGATTTGAAAATAATAATTAATATTCTAATAATTTGCATGGAAGCTTCTAATGGACCACCTGTACTGGTGAGTAGTTGCCTCAGAGGCTGGACGTCTCTTATGCTCTGTTTTGAAATTTCACATTTTTGCTGTGATACCGTGATTTTTTTTCACTTTTGTTATATATCCATATACAGGTCTCTGTGATATCTTGCTGGATATGCTTTTATTCCTCTTCTGGATTTTACTTTCAAATATCTGTGAAATTCTTGATTTTATGATGATCTTTTTGACCTCTGTAATGCGGGAGATCTCCACTTCCACTGTTGAAAAATAGCCATCCTTTAACTGCAGGAGTTGTGCAATCCCAGACCACGCCCTCATTCCGAACCATCCTTTAACTGCGGGAGTGGTGCACAGCCGATTTCGGGGGCGTGGAGGGATGGGCGGGGTTGGGCTTTGTTTTCTTTTGAAAATTACACACCAACCGACCTGACGCTAGGCCAGCGCTGATCTTGAATGTCTGATGAATC
Organism: Melibe viridis; assembly: GCA_039654465.1. Lineage (NCBI taxonomy): Eukaryota > Metazoa > Mollusca > Gastropoda > Nudibranchia > Dendronotidae > Melibe > Melibe viridis. The sequence goes on along the minus strand of JBCIKM010534664.1, from coordinate 7,601 downwards.
ATATGATACGGAATAGTCACACATGATAGTGGCATTTCCAAGGCAAGAAATCGAAAGCAACTTAGGGGTCAAAAATTGGTTGAGGATAGAAATTCTTTTTTACAACCTTGTCAAACTTATTGAAAATTTCAATTTTGGAGCAAAACAGACTGCTGTTTTCGTATAAAAAATAGAGATATATTAAAGCCTTCCTAGCAATGAATTAGTCTAGAGAACATTGATATTTCGGTTTTGTTATCCAAATCCCTTCATACCGCCTTAGCAGTGTTGGGAGGAGCTAGGAAAACCTCTGGATCACAAGAAATGAAGACAGGCAGATGATCAGTCCACCATGCCAAAACTTGCGTGGTATAAACAAGACATATGAGGTATTACTCGATCTTAAGCCAAACAATAGTTGCTGTTGCCTTGGTGGTATCTGCTCATTGATAAAGATCAATGAGCCAATTTTCCACAGGGTGTAATAACATCTTGGTAGATATCCTCAGACATCCTAGAAGAAATACACATTTATACAAGTACAATGCAAGACAACAGCTACATTCCCCTCACAGTCACCAAAAATCACAGAAAATATACTATCTTTCCAAGAACTGTGAGAGACTGGAACAACCTCAGTGCAGAAATTGCATTTGCGCCCATGTTAGACACCTCAAACATTTACTAAAGCAGCGTATTATATTCAGCTATGTACACTTGAGCATGTCAGAATCTTCAAAAGTGAAGGCGACATTACCCGACAGATCCAGATCCAGATATTGTATATTATCCTCCAGTGGGTTGAGGATTGTAAACAACACATCATGTGAAAAGGAGGAATCTTTTTAACAAGCTATGCTATGTCAATGTCTCATCATATCTTCAACATCACAGTGCTTGTTTCAGTTTGAATTATTGTTGTTTTTTTCTTCTCAGCAAACACACAACCCAAATCTCTGCTTTCTGTTTAGGTAACTGTTTGACCTTTCTGTCAATCTCTTACCAACCCACCTCTTGTGCTGGCCTCAAGGGTAGGTTGCTTCCCCCGCCTCCCCTCTCTCACCCCTCCTCAATACTATTGCTGTACTTATTATATTATAAACTGTGGAAAATTCTATCAAACACATGAACTCTCTCACACTCCATTACTGTAATTGAAATCAAATTGTTATGGGTTTATTGCCGAAAATTCTTTCTCATTTAAGCTTTGGGCCTACCTGCATACAGTGTGTCTCTATAAGTCTCTTTCCTTTACTTCATACAGGCTTGCAGATGATGCAAAGAGTAACTTTCCTATTGGTTGCAAGATTGTGCATTTGAAGGGATAAGAATGGCAACCAGGGCTGTTACATGTGAGTAGATTAGTAGATTGATAAATGGGAGGGTAACATGGGGGTAATCGTTAAGTAATTTTTTTGTATTGATGCTATCTTTGTTATTTATTTCAAGCCCTGAGGATGGAATGCTTTGAGTCTGATTGCACAGTCTGCACTTATTTATTAATGATTCAAACAAAAATCCTCCTTTTGAGGGATTTAATTGTATCTCTTATATTTGAATGTGGGGGATTTAATTTTATCTCTTATATTTGAATGTTATTGAAAAAATCAAAACATTTGGTTAGAGTGCCTCCTCATTGTAAATATCTCTTTATACTCATTCCAGTTGAGTCCAAGATTCACAATTTGAAGGACTACCAGTACAAGATAAGCAATAATGTAGCACCTCTGCCTACTGGGGTGGACATTGCAAACACCCTCAAATACTTTTCACAGACTCTGCTCAGGTGAGAAGAAAAATATATGTCTGGATTGACAATCCAGAAATAGTTTTAGTTATTTTTTTAATGGAATTAAAAAAAAAGAATTTGAAGGGTTTTTTTTTTTTTTTTCACATATAAGTGTTTATGGGTCATTCGTTAAGGCTATTTTATAAGTGAAAGTTGTGTTCCCATTGAGAGATGGACATTAAAAAATATTTTTTGAGTACTTTTGCTATTTTAATATCTTAAATAGATTTGTTTGTGGAAAAAAAATTCTGTTACTTTTTTATAATTGCTTCAATAATTTTTTATTTGCTCAGTGTTCTCAAAGATGTACCAAACATACCGGTGGAAAACTACAGCATTAAAGAGAGGGACAGTGTCAGGTTGTCTATTTTCCCCAACTTGAATTACTCTGGGCTTTACCAAGCTGTGCTTAACATCATAGACATTGTCCCTGTCATTCAGATGGGACAGCTAGGTGAGACATCGGAAAAGTTGCAAAATTGATATTGTTTTAGCACAAAACGGGCAAAAATTGATTTTCTTATTTTCATCGAATTCAAAGATTACTTTAGAAAAAAACTACTTCCTATTTTGAAAAAAAAAGAGCTAAATTTTGTTGCCATCTAGGAAAACTGTTGTGTGTTGAAGTGACTAATTTTCAGGAGGAGCAAAGAAACATTTTTATTTTGAATGATACAATAACAAATGACATATTTTAAAGGTCAAATAGAGGAAAATGAAAACAGATATTCCTACAGCATGAAGCTTGTCAGACCCACAAAGGGAAATAATTGCAGTATAGCAATAAAAAGTTTTTGAAAAAACTAACATACTACAGTTTTCTTGGACCGCGACAATTTCAGCCTTTACATATCATCAAAGAATGCACATGCAAAACTTAAAATCCATACATTGAAATTTGATGAAGCCTTAAGCTTTTGAAAATGAGCAATTTTAGAGGGTGTAAAAATCAATATGATGTCATTTCCATAGTCACCAAAAATATTTTTTTCATTTTTCTCATTGGATTTCACACTAATTTGAACCCGCTGATAATGAAAAACGAGTCGAAAATGGTTCTCAGGACCTTCCCCTCCCCTTTAGAGAGTGGGGAACATAGCCCAATATTATTTTCAGGCGTATTGTTCCCATTTCAAAGCGTAATGGAACCAAATATTCTGGCAGGTCTCAATGAACCGATTGCTCTGAAGCAACATAGAGTTAAGTTAAAAAAACTGGCTGAAAAGTGGAGCAAGGGACCAGATTTGAAAAGTCACGGACTGTTACTGCTTAAGTATCTCCAAATGGGGATGGAGGGAATGTGGGCAACGCTTTACTTATCTTATCTTCCTCTGTCACCAATAGCCCAAGTTATGTAAACCTACCAGGGATATGTCATTTTAGGTCTGTAAAGTTCGGTGATGACTGTGACTTAATGTTATAATATAATTTCTTTATATTTCCATGCCATCCCAGCCCTTGGGGAGTCAGTGCTGAATGTTCTAGGCTGGCTGGTGCCGTTCTTGGAGCATGGACAGCTTGACACTCTGCCATACACTGTGGCCTCCACCCTGGCCATCTTCCCCCCCTCCCTCCACAAGGACACCATCGACCTGCTCTGCACCAGTATCCTGCCCATGACTCTGAGTAATTAAGACTTCTGCCTCCTCTACTCCATGGGTTCTCCCTCCAATTTACAGTAAAATAAATGGAAAGACAACATATGTATAGATTGATTGGTCCTATACTTTATGAAGTTTTTAAAGGAAAAAAAAAAGAAGAGGAAATATCATTTTGTTATACTCTAAGTGCTCCACCTGCTTATATGCTATACACAAAAATACACTTGTGAGGACACACACATAACATAGACATACAAATACACTAGCATTCTCTTGCAGAAAACATTAATTTACAAAATCGGTGGAATAGGTATACTTTAATAGACTCTCCACACAAATACCAATATCAGCTGTGTGACCAGATGAAAGCTTTGGTTATGAAGAAACCATGGGATTTGTCTCTTTGGATGAATTTTAACCTTCATGTTTTTTTTTCCCTTTCTTTCTATGGCTTTGCCTTGTCTTGGCACTGTATCTACACCATTTTCTTCTACTAATCTCCATATTGAATTAAATTATGACTTCCACGGGGAAGCCAGGCTTTTTTGAGTACTGTGGAATAGATGACAGTGTAACAGTATCTTACAGTTGTTCGAAACTTTTATAACAAGTATTGCATTTCTTTATTTTGCTGTTGTTTATTCAAATTGTGTTTCATAAAATATGTAAAAGATGTGTACTGTACCAAGTACAATTTATGTGATTAGTAAATTCAAACACATAATTCATGACTTTGTGGTCGCTTGTATCTCAATTTTAGACACTGAGTCTCCTTGACTACTGTCACTACGTCCAATATGTGGGAGCAATGTCTAGTTTGCTTTTATCCAAGAAAACTAATTGTTTGTGAGTTTGTTTTCTAACCATTTCACACTGTATCTCTGCACCTGACCCCTGATCTTTGACCCATTTAGGTCCTGAGGGGAGTGATGAGCCCACTTATGCCAGCGAGTCTTCAGCAGCCATCATCACCATGGTGTTCCAGCACACAGAGAATGGAGGTGATGCTCATTCATTTCGTGTGATCTTTGGCCAAGTAGAAGGATTTAATGTAGATAGTCATCGTGGAAAAAAAAGTGGCTTTGATCTAGATGTATGCATACCAATTTCCTACTTAGGTGACAATCCTCTTCAACATTCACTGACTTTTATTCCAATGTTTCAAAACAAATGATAAATTGTTGAGATCTTGGTTGACATGTTCAAATTACTATAATCGAATTGACCTTATTACGTAAGGTATTGTTATATTTCCATTATAATTTGTCCTTACAGAATCCTTCCTTTTTCATAAATTTTCAGCTTTCCACTCCCAGATTCTGGAGACCTTGATGGCACTGAAGAAGAATGTAATTAAGGTATGTGTTGGCAGGTGTTTGTCTAGACTAGTGCTTGGCAGCCTTTTTATATGTTCTGACTTCAGGTTTTAAATGATTCAGTGTTTTCTATCAACATCAGGGATGGAACCTGTTCTGGTTTTTCTTGAATCTCCAGTTGTTTTACAGCCCGGAAATTCCTAGAAAAGAATCTGGAGAAGAAAAATCCAGAAAATTTGGGTCCGTATTGCTTTCTATCATACATAAAATTCAAACTTTGTCTTGGATTAGTTCAACAGACTCTGACTCTGTAAATAATGAGCTCCTGATATCTGAGGCCTTCAGGCTGGCCTCTGCCTTTTTTATTGCTGCTTTCCGTCTCTGTGGTAGTGGTTTCCACCTTTCAATTACTTGCAGCAAAAGGCACAATATGAGCTAAAATCTCCAATGAAATACTGGTCTTCAAATAGGGTAGAAAAAGCCCAGAATATGCCCAAATGGCTGTGTTTATAGAGATATTTTCACAAATTTTCTGAGGGAGCATGCCCCCGGGACCCCCCTTCAGCACTTGGTTTCAGACTTTTTTGTGACTGTCCATCCTCCCCAAAAAACAACTTTTTTTTTGTTTTTTGTTTGTTTCTTTGTTGCTGCTTGGTTCTATCCCTGCAACATTCAGCACACATATTTGTATACAATTCAAAGTCAGTTAATTTGCTATACAATATATTTCATTGGAGATTGAGTGGTATGCCAGGTTTGGCGTGCCTGCCTCTGGTTGCTGACATCTTATTAATAATCTCTGACTTGATGTGCATGAATAGTTGTGTTATCGCCATCCAAGATTTGAAAAAAAAGGAGTTAAACACTGGTTGCTGACATCTTATTAATAATCTCTGACTTGATGTGCATGAATAGTTGTGTTATCGCCATCCAAGATTTGAA
>JBCIKM010534555.1:0-18220 GCA_039654465.1 Melibe viridis | reverse complement strand
CTCTCTCTCTCTCTCTCTCTCTCTCTCTCTCTCTCTCTCTCTCTCTCTCTCTCTCCCTCTCTCTCTCTCGCTCTCTCGCTCTCTCCGCCATTTCTCTCTCTCTTTCTCTCCCTCTCTTTATCTCTCTAATTTCTCTCTCTCTTTCTTTCTCTCTTTTTCTCTCTCCCTCCATCTTTCTCCCCTTCCCCTCTCTCTCTCTCTCTCCCTCTTTCTCTCTCTATCCATCTTTCTCTCTCTATCTATCTCTCTCCATCACTCTTTCCCTCTCTCTCTCTTTTCTCTCTCTCTCTCTCTCTCTCTCTCTCTCTCTCTCTCTCTCTCTCTCTCTCGTCTTGCCCTTACCAGACATTGACACCGTTGTCATGGCCACCGGATACCACATCAAGTATCCCTTCCTGGACCAGTCTGTCCTGCCCACCCAGTCCCCCAACGAATTGCCCCTCTACCTGTACATGTTCCCCACCTCTATCGCCCCCGACAACTCCCTTGTGCTCATCGGCTGCGTGCAAGCAGGTGGTGCCTTGGCACCTGTGGCAGAGATGCAGTGTCGTCTGGCAGTCAAGGTGTTCAAGGTAGGTTCAGTACAGCCAATAGAAAGAACAGCATGGTAGGCTACATTCGAAATCAGTTTTTGTGTGTGTTTTTTTTGTATCAGTACAGTTGTTTTATTTTAAATCAGTGGGGATTTCTGTATTGACTCCCTATAAGATATGAAATCAGTCTCCAAAGTATGTTTATTATAAACATGTGTTCGTCATAATAGTGTTCTTTATATTCAAGCTCCATTGTATGCATGTCGGGGACGCTGCTCACAACAGTCTCCTTGTTTCATGTGCTTAAAAACAGTGAAGTTAATCTAACATATATGCAACACCCCTTTTTCTCTTTTTTTCGGGGGGGGGAGGGGGGAGGGGTCTAAATTTACCCCCTTTTTTATTTGAGGGGGGGGGGTGGGTTCTCGTTGTTCTTGTTGGGGTTTGTTGTTGCTGTTGTTGTTGTTGTTGTTGTTGTTGTTGCTGTTGTTAGGGGGGTCTTTTTGGTATTAGTTTCTATCGGTTTTTTGTTGTTGTCGGGGGTCTTTTTTGTTTTCCTTCTTTTTGTTGTTAAGATTTTGTTTTGTCTTTTTGTTTAGCTTTTGCATTCATTCATTCATTTATTCATTCATTTATTTACTAATTAATCATTTATACTGAGCGTCAAAAGTAACGCAAAAAAAAACCCCAACAAATTCAACCCTTGGCAGGGTGGCATCCAGTGGATATATTTGGATGAAATGAAATGCAAATACAAGTTGAATCAGTGTCAAATCCACCTTCGAAAATTCATGATGCATGATAAGTACATTCATAACAGCATAAAAACCGTTGTTGAGATTCAGGCCTCTAAGATGCAGACGACATAAGCAAAGCTTCACATTTTTCTTAGGGAAAGAAAGTTCTTTATCTCAATCATCATCTGGCTATTGGTGGACTGGCATAATCTCCAGGAAAATTGATGCATTGAGTCTTCAAAAAATTGTTTTTTCCACTATTATTAGTACCTTATAGTTAAAAAATCGTCACCATCTTTTACCCTTTCAAGGAGAAAACAAAAACAGCCCTCCGAGGGTTCTAATAATGGCTTACCCAAGACTCTCTATTGAAGACCGATTCCAAGCGATTGGAATGCGAACCGCAGGAATGAAAGTGTGCGATATTGCTGGTTTCTCTAACTCTAGTCATTGAAAGAGACATTGGAATTTACCTTTGCTGAACAATTCTACCTTCACTCCCCCCCCCCCCCCCGAAAAACAAAACAAAGCAAAACAAAAAAATTAATCTTGTCATTTGGGTTGCCGGTTTGAATTCTTTTTAAAACGTGTAGTCTTCGTTCCAAAAGACTGGTTTTCGATGACGATTTTTATACAGTTGCAAATGTACCCCATCATCATAAATTTTAGTATGTCAAATTTGACAACAAGTCAGCTTAAATTTGCAGTTTATTTCATTCAAATCCATCCCCTGGATGCAACGCTGCAGTCGGCTAAACTTTTTTGCTTTACTTATGACACTCAGTATATCCTTCCATATATTTCATTCATTAATTACTTATTCATCAAAAACTTCTTTACTTATTTTGGTCACTCCATTTGCAATTATTTCTGCCTCGGACTTAAAAGGGCGAAGTCATCCTTCCCAGCAAAGAGCTAATGCTCCAAGACATGGACATGAGGCAGCAGAGGATGAGGCGGCGCTACGTCAACTGCCCACGGCACACCATTCAGGTGGACTTCATCCCTTACATGGACCTACTGGCCTCCATGGTTGGCTGCAAACCACGATTGGGTGAGTGGCAAATCATCGCCTTGTTCCAAGACATCTGTAACTCTTCCTTGTGACCCCTGTATGCATGTATACATACATAGATACATACATACATACATACATACATTATATATATATGGTGCGTGAACATAAAAAAGCCTAAAACCAAAACCATAGCACTCAAAAACTGATTTATAATCAGCATTATTAAACAAAACTCTGCAGAAGCAACAGTTACCATCTTAATTTTACATATGCAAAGTTTCAATGTCCTACACTTATGGACAAGTAAGATATGACCTTTTTATCAGAACTACTCGAAAATGCCCATAATACGGACGAAGGAAACAATCTCATGTGAAAACGCCATCCAAATTTCACACAAAGTCTACTCTTATTATAATCAAGATCCAGTGCTCGTCTTTAATTTAATGGGGAGTTCATTTCGGTGTCATGATTTTCAATACAACTGATCTGAATGTACCAGATGTATTATTACGTTTGCCATGTAAACATGAAGCGATTCTGAAGTCTTTGATATGAACATTTTCGGGTAGTCGATAAAACAGTCATATCTCACTTGTAAATGACCCCAGTACATTGAAACTTGACATGTGAAATTAAGGTCTTGATCATTGATTATGCCGAGTTTTGTTACATGTCATTTATAACAGTTTTTGAGTGGTCTGCTTAGGAGTCTTTTTTTTTTTCACGCATTTAATATCTTGTCTTTGTCACTCCCACCTCCCCCCTCCCCAGGCCGCTTGCTGTTCAGAGACCCGGCCCTAGCCTGGCACTGTGTGGCGGGACCTTGCACGGCCTACCAGTACAGACTTCACGGTCCTGGCCGGTGGGACAAGGCAAGGGAAGCAATCGTCACTCAGATGGACAGGGTTACTCTCCCTCTAAGGACAAGACTTCCTCACAAGCAGGAGACGAATTCCATCAAGATTCTTTTTATTATGGCAACCCTCTTTATAGGTCTTATCAGTATTGTCTACTGCCAGTTTGTAAGTAGGAATGATAAAATATGAATATCTTGAAGGCTTGATCTACACACGGAAAGAACGATAATAAATGCTAACATTATTTTTCACTTCTTTCTTTCTCCCACATATACATAGTAGATATTCCAAGAGTGTCTTGGGATCTTTATTTCATGGGGGTTTTTTTTATTAAACTTATATTCAACCGAGTTAACTGAGGTGGAATGGAAAGTGTCTTATCAAAAGAAGTGAAATAGAATAAAATCCAGAAGGCACAGGTGCTGTATCCATTAAATATCACATCTGGATTAATTTAGAGAAAAATTTTGATTTTTGACAAGAAGAAACATTAGAAAGAATTTGTTGGCTCATTTGAAAGAATCCATCCGCAAAGGGGGAAAAAAACAAAAAAATTTCACTGAATTGTTCATTTGGAAAAGTAGAGGAAATGTTTTTTAAATAGTATACTCAAAGAAAAAAGTAATAACCAGTCTTGATCTTTAAAACAACGAACAATTTAATTATGTTTCAATACCTAGAGCAAGAAAACGTTTTGAAGTTTCTTACAGTAGAAAGAAGAGATATGGACCTTTCTTCAACCATCATCTTCGTGATGTGGCTTCCCCAGGGTTTGAATAGTTCATGAATGAATGATGCCATTATAATAACCAAGGAGTCTTACACTTCTTTTTGTTTGTGACATGTTTTGTTTTGTTATCCATATCCCTTTATACCGCCCCTAAGCAGTGTCAGGACTCAGCTCCAAGAAGCCAGGAAGAACTCTGGATCACAAGAAATGAAGACAGGCAGAGGATTGGTCCGCGTGCCTAATCTTGCATGGCATAATGAGAAATACAAGGGGTATTCCTTGATCTTAAGCCACACAATAGTTGCTGTTGCCTTAGTGACATGGAATTTTTAACACTGTTTTTTTTTTCTCTTTACATCACTAAGAGGTGTGGTATAAAGGGAGATATTTACAATGAACCTGGAAATGAACAACAAATGAATGTTCAAGTTTCAGATGATGTATCATTAATTGATGCTTGTTTCCCTTTGACCTGCCTACTTCCAGCCTGACAAGTGTAACTTACCAACAACAAAAAATGACAATAAAAAAAATTTTTTTTGGCAAAACGTAAATTCAAAATTTCACTACCGGAAAACTTAAGCAAAAGAAACAAACAAGATTCCGTTCAAAATTTTAATTCAAATTGTTGGGAAACATTAGAAGAAAAAAAATCCACTGTATCATAAATACCTGCAACAACTCATCATACAACCATTTTTACCATAATATGGTAATAATATGACATTCACAATTTCTTATAAAGGCTCTCAAAATCTTTTTTTTTTTTTTTAACCACTGTTACAGCTTTTCTCCCGTAAGGTCCTTTAACTTCTCTGTCTGTCTGTCTCCCTCCCCTCTGTCTGTCACTCTCACGGCTCACACGCTCACACACACATACACACACACATTATGGCTGTCTGTCTCTCTGTTTGTCGATATGTCTCTCTCCTTTCAAGCATTCCCATCTCTCACTTTTAATTTATCTTTCTCTCAGGTTCATTGGATTCATATTAGTGGTGATAACCAAAGAAAGAGAAAGAGAAAGAGAGAGAGAGAGAGAGAGAGAGAGAGAGAGAGAGAGAGAGAGAGAGAGAGAGAGAGAGAAAGAGAGAGAGACAGACAGACAGACAGACAGACAGAAAGATAGACAGACAGAGACAGAGACATACAGATAAACAGATATGGAGAGATTGTGTATGCAAATGTAGTGATTGCTATTTAAAACTTTCAAAATTAATATTAAATCCAGATAGAATTAAACATTGCTGTACAACTAACCTTTTAAACCCTTGCTTTACGCTGTGACAGAGATACAGAATTAATTTATCAATTTACAGAATTAATTAACTTATCTCTCTCAAATAATGATACTAATCTTTCAATCACAAAAATATCCCTCAGTCCGAAATTGCAAGGATAATAAGGATTTCCAGTGTAAAGCCTAACATCCATTTCCTGTACCAAAATTTATCCAATTTTGGGAATCAGAAATTTTGATTTTAAGTGTTCCCAGTGAATGAGTTACTGGCTTTCTTTTGGCTTGTATGAATCAGACTCTCTCACTCTCCATAAAAATTATATCTATTATATTTATTTGCTGTTAAAATTTCTCTTATCAATTTTCTTTCTGTTTCTACAAATTCAAAATCTTAGATTTAGAACAGAAAACTTAATTCTCTGATTCTCTCCATTGCCTGTTTTTGGTATCACCTACAAATCAAGTAATTGCATATTTGTAATGTTCAAGTGATATCAAAGGGCCCTTTTGGTCCAGTTTCCCTGAACATTTATGTAAGGGACTTATCAAAACACGAATTCTAAAGAACTTCACCTAAAACCACCAGCCTTGTTTAGATTCAAGTATACGAGTAAGTATCTTACTGAAACAAGTTTTTGATCTTTAACTTAAATGGTATCTAATTCTCATATGATTAGAAGTGTACAAAAAATAAACCTATTCTTTTCTTTGTGTGAAATAGTACAAGAGATGATGTGAATTTTCACAGGTGTTCAGTACACAGCCTGAAATAAAAAGCTGTGGGTGCAGTATACGTGTTGATTGAATGCTATAAAAGAGCCATCTTTACCTTCTATTTCCTGTGTCAGGGCTCCCATAATAAAACTTATTTTTTTGTTTGCCACTTGTCCACAGAAGTGAGAATAGACTTTTACTTTGATCTGTATTTGGCAAAGACTAACTGAGTTTGGCTTCTATTTTTAAAAGTCTCTCTTTAATTTTCTTCAATGGTATAATTTAATAAAATGAATGACAAGTGCTTGCTCACAATAGTCAGTCTTCTTTTCAATGCACAATTTTTTTATATTTATACCATGATTTCTGTGAAAATAAAAGTCAATGTCCTTCTCCGGGAAATTTTTGAAAAAATTGAGTTATAGGGGTATTGTGTTAAGGTGATGATATGACTGAGTGACAGAACATATACAAATGTACAGAAAAAAACAAAAAAACAGCACAACAAACTCTCATCATTATAAAGAGGAATATTTGAGCAATAAAAAATCAAATTCTCATCTAAAATGAAGCTAAACAATTGAGATGTAATCCTGGTTCAGCACAGACAATTGGAATCCAATCCCAACACCAACTTTAAAGTTACAAGTACAAGCTAAATCTGCTCTACACTCCAATACCACCAACACCACTGGCCAATCTCTTTCAACTCAAGCGTCTCCATTCCTTGCACACAATACTGCAGTGTGTCACTTTTGTAGACCAAAAAGCTGACTTTTTTATTCTAAATGCTGAAAGGGATGAATGGATCCCTGCAATTGGTCACAAAACAGTCCAGGATTGCTTGTAAAACCAGGCACTCATGATACCATATGGGAAAGGTGTTGTCATTGGTACATAAGACTGGGATTGGATAGAATAAGAGGGGAAACGCATGTTTTGGTTTCAAGACTTGCCCTGCCTGCATTTAAAATGACTAATGCTCTTGATATTCACTGCATTGTTTTCTTTCATTTCAAGTATCTGTGGGCAACATGTGCTTATGTGTGATGGATTGGAACATTTAACTCGCCAGTTTCACAGAAACAATGTAAGAATCTTGCTGCACAATTTCGACTCAAAGCCCAAGCAACTTTGCATTAGATTCTTGAAAATTATTAGACAAAAAGCTTGTAGGACTGAACAGCATTCATTAGCAATAACAAAGGATGTGCCTAGGGGGTGGGGGAGGGGGAGGGAGGGCAGGAGGTAGATTGGATCAGCACCGCTGCTTTATAATGTCACTGCTAAACCTGTATTATCCCCAGCATAGATTATTTCAAAATAATGCCTCACATTGGAAGCAAACAGCAAACTGAGGACATAAATAATTCAAAATCAAATACATATTTTAATTTTACATTCACACTTGAAAAGACTGGTGGTAATTTAAAATAGGGAAGTTTTCTTTAAGGCAGGCATCTTCCATTTCATTTCTTGGATTGTTCATTTGCTGCTCACATCCATCTCAGCTTGCCTGCGCCTCCCCATTGACATCAACAACCGGACTCTGATTTTGAAAAAAAAAAAATCAATGAAAAACACACACAGTTTCAGTTTGACTACTTTCTAAATCATGACAAAAATCATTGAAACACTTCCAATTTACAGAAATTTTCTTGCAATACATTTTCTGACTATTTTTCAATCTGTGTCAGAAATGGCAGCTTTTATAGGACTATATTTTGCAGTATAAAACAATATTTTTAACAGTACAAATGAAGAGAGATAATGACTGTCCCTTGCAAACAAAGGAAGTAGCAGAGAGTTGCAGTTTGAAGGACTAAGCCTGAATAACCTCACTCAACATAAGAGCTGAAAGTAACTGATATTAAGTGAGTAAATATTAGTTTTGTGAAGTTAATATATTTTTTTCTTTTCCAAAATAAGATTTTCAATGAGATGAAGGGGAAAATTAGCAACTCACCAATTGGTTTTCAGTCTGCTCAGGCTGAGTATGGACCTCAGCTCTGGGCTCACCCTCTGAGCCTGTCCTGTCCTGGCTAGACTCCCAGTGGGATGCTGACGTTGCCTCTTCTTCCCGCAGTGTGGACGTTGATGAAGCCAGATTTGTTGAGGTTGACGTGTCATCTCCACTGGCCTGTTGAAGACCCACAGAGGAGGAGGCTTCAGCTAGCTGCCATGAGGGAAGGACAGGCGGGTTGGAGGGTGGGGCTGGAAACTGATTCCTGGAAATTGAAGATGAATGCCCAAAAAATATTTACATTCAAAAATGGAATGCAGTCCATCTTACTTATACTAAGAAAGGCCAAAGATAAGACAAAAATTCAAATTTAATATAAAAGGTTTTGTTTTTTTATTATGCTCCAATTTTTCATTGGAATAACAAGAAAATCAGGAAAGATAGAAAGCTCCGGTTTTCTGCCAGGGTCAAGTATTTACAGTGGAATCTGGATAAAGCCAACATATTGGGACACCTAGAGACTAAGGAAAAGTGTTCATTTTAAGCAAGGTCGACTTTATCAAATTTCAAGGATGTAGACCCGTGAATAAGTATGTGGCAGGATCATAGTATATTATGGCCCCTGTTGCTTTTTGGGTGTTTTTTTTTGTTTTAGTTTAGTTAAGTTTTGTTTTTTTAGGTTTTGTTTTGCTGGTTTTTTAAATTTCTGCGTGCCATTGTTGTGTGTTTAGCACCCAGTGAAATTGGGGTAAGAGAGCGGGGGGTATTTTTGTTTGTTTTAATTTTTTAAGGACAAACGCTATGACTAAATCCGATGCACAATGAGAAAAGGCACGTGAATCGTCTCACTGAGCCAATACATTGGAGAAGATTTGAGTAGTCACTAAGGTAGTAACCAGGTATACGGTTAATTTTGGGCTTATTATATCATAATTATAGTATGTAATGGTGGTGCCAAGGTAGACACAAGGTTGTAGGGTCAGGTAGGCACTTGACTTGATAGGCGCATTGTGTCGTTGATGGAGAGGCGGAATGTGTTTGCGTCATGCACCTCTGTTCCCCCCTCCAATCCCCCCCCTACCTGGTTTAGTCGCATCGTTGTGGCATATGTCAAGTGACCACTAACCTAGCCTTCCCTGTGTGGTACGTTGCGTGGTTGAAAATGGAGAGAGGCGAGTAAACCAATCTGTCACTTTCAATTTCATACCCTTTTGCAAGGATTTTACCACCCCATTCTGTCCCATAGTGTTGACTCAAAGCGAGTTTCAACCCTAGGTTGTTGACTTCATCAGAAACTAAAATACAAAGATAATGAAGGGGAAAAAACAGGACTGCTACCATGTGTCGACTTCAAGCGAGAGTTGACTTGAAACGAGGTGACTTTATCCGGATTCTACTGTTTTTTATGTCATACCAGTTTGACAGATGCAAATCTTCTGGTTAATTTGCTATGACGTCACTTTTTGAACATCTGTAAAACTAGTGGTGCACCATCTAAATAAACATGTGATACCTATAAAATAGAATGGTTGATGACATTGAAAAAGTCATAGCTGCACACAACTTCAGACCAATTACTTCAGACGAGAGAGCTTATAAAAGAGAGTACCGCAAGCTTGCAACATTTCCAAGGAGCAAAGACCATTCGAACCTGGCAGTGTAGAAAACAAGAAAGCAAACCATCTCCTGGCATCCCAAGCTCACCCAATATTATGAATGGTATCACGCACAAATTTAGACGATGCGCCACTTGCTTTACAGACATTCAAAAAATGACATTAGAGCAAATAAACCAGAACATAAGCACCCATCAAACTTGTATGACACAAAATGCCAACAAATATTTCAGCTTTAGCATAAAAACTGGAGCTTTCTATCTGTCTTGGCTTTTTAACAATTCCAATTATAAATCGGAGCATATTTAAAAAAAACTGTATTCTCAAGCGTCGAAAAAAAGCTCAAAATCCAGCAGTGTGCTATTCAATGGATGTATTGGGATGAAATTAAGGAAAAATATATACTGTAACTTTGTAAAGTAGGAGCTTTAACTACATGAAATAGATATTAATAGGGAGCTATTCAAGCAAGTTCAAATTTGAGGTCCTTCAGAAAGTGGATGATTTTATCATTGGGTTTGACTGGTTGGTCCTTTAAGAAGGTATCTAATATGAAATAAATGTGGTCAGGCCAGTGTATCTAATATGAAATAAATGTGGTCAGGCCAGTGTATCTAATATGAAATAAATGTGGTCAGGCCAGCCATGTTCTATGGACAGGAGACCCTGCTACTGACAAAGAAGTTTGACAAAGGTTTGTAAGAAGCAGAAAGGAGAATGCATTACTCAGCTGGTCCATTGGACTGAAAAGGAAGGAGAAAGTGAGAAACATTGCAACCCTGGTTGAGTAAATGTTGAAAACATATCTTATAAAAACAAGAGAAAGCAGATTAAGATGGTTTGGACATGCGAAAGAAGGTTTTAACAACAAACGTGAGTAAGCAAGTAATAGAAATGAAAGTACATGGAAAGACCAAGATCACAGATGAGGTGCATGGCAAGAAGTCAGTAAGATATAAAATTGTTGGGTTTGGAAAAAAAGGACCTATTTGATCCCAGAAGATGGAGAATTCGCATTCAGTATAGGGACCCCAAACTGCGCTGAATTAGGACCAAAAAGACTATTTAGAAGAATCTTAGGCAGAAAGATCAACAGGATCCATCTAAAATCACCATGTGTAATTAGAAAAACCAGTTGAAGGAACACAAAAAAATTGACCAAAACAATAACTGCTATCTATAAAATATTTCAATGGGAAATGATCATCATGTCCCAATATTACATTGTATTACAAGAGAGAGGACGAAGATGGGTTTGGAAAAATACACATTACTCTAAAATAAAAACAAAAAACTTTTTTCATCAAAAGCTAAATTGTAGCATTACAAAATCTTATTCAACATACTTGCTTAACAAAAGACTTCTCAAAGAAGAAATGTCTGCCTTCAAGTCTGTAATTCCACGTCCCACATTCTGACTAACCAGTGACTGGGAGATAAAGCAGAAGAATGGATATATAGAGTCAATTATGGACTTTGAGTATAGTGAGTACATAATTTGAACAACAACAAAAAAAGAATTGAACTAGATAAAGAATCTTCAGCTTTCAATCTAATCAAACCAGAATAGTTGTACAAGCTTTAGCACCCCCCCCCCCCTTCCCCCCTCCCCTCTCCTCAATTGTGCTGCTGACCGTGAGCTACTTTTCTTCAGAATCTTCATCGAGATTTTGCAATAATTTTTTTCAACGCGAAAGAAGGCCTCAAAGCATTTCTGGTCATTTCTAATCTGCAACGTAAGATTTTTAAAACTGTTTACTTATACAATTCTCACCCAAGATGTCCCTTCGAACAACAAACGCATGACATTGACATTATCTTTTCAATGGATAGTACTGCATTCAATATTCGCAATGATCAAAACAGTAAGGGTGGGTCAGACAAACACAAAGCTTGTTCCAAAACAGAATGTCTAGATCTGATCTTTCTTCCCTTTAAAAATAACTTCTTTTTTTTTGTACTGAAATTAGACAAATCTAAAACATAAATCACCTTTTGAAAGAGAGGGAACAAAGAATAATGACAAGAAATATTTCAAATTTGAAAAAGTGACAAATGATAGTATGATTTACCTGCTGACTTTGATTGTTGATGCCACCTTGTATGGCTGCCAAAGTCCTGCTGATGTCCGACAAGGATTCTGTCACAGATTTGTGTATGGCTTCCACCTCAGATTCAAGTCTCTCAAGGCGTTTTTCATGAGCTGATTTTCCTCTAATCAAAGGCTCTATATAGGTCTGTAAAATTCAACAAAAACATGCTTTTCAATTAAGGTAGGTAGTTTAATAAAAAATAAAACAATGGAATATAATATACCATGAGTTGAAACAAAGTGAATAGAAAGTACATGTATCTGAGGTTCTCATTGATATTTTATTCCTCATGACAGAAATCTGCTTTTATATCTCACGTCTTTTTCTAAATGGACAGAAAATGTTAACTTTAATTTTACACCAGCTTAAAGACACCTAAAATATCCAAAACTAACATTTGTCCCCTGATAAATGTGGTTTAACTGAGTTTTGTCTTTGTTTGTTGGTTGGGGTTTATCTTTTTCATTCCAATTTCCTTCTTTTGAAAGGGGAGGGTCAGCAACCAAAAAAGGCACCTGAGAAACTTCTTTATATTCTTAAGCATTGATCCAGTCATGAAAGATAATGCTAGTTCAAGTCTCTAAACTTGCAAGTCCATGATATTTTAATTCTTTGTTACGTTGGAAAGATGCAGAAAATCCTAAAGCTTCAACTCTATCAATACCATGCTGTGCTCAAAAAAATAATAATTTAATTTCAGACATGGTCTAAACAGATAAGTCAATTTGCTTGAAAGTTTTCCTATAGTCTTGAAACTCATACAAAAGATGGTGAGTTAAAATTAAAAGTTTAGAACTTGCAAATAAATTCCCAGCCTTTGCAAGCTTTCAATGCTTTAAGTGTTTTACATGACAAACAAGTTTAGAGTTTGCAATATTGTGAGAAACTTGCAAGGTTATAGCTTTTAGATGGTCATTATCTAAATATGTTAGTCCAATCTAATAAATTTGTTTCAGTGATAAAGTAATCTTATTAAATCACAAACAATCCAGCTGTTAGTAAACAGAGAGTCAATTTCCAATAACCCATTGAGTGAATAAAATACCTTTAACCACTCTACACTTGCAAGCCTCACCTTGTACAGATGGTACATTGCATAGGACACGCCCACTACTACAACTGAGGTGACAGTCAAATCTCTAAACTGGGCCCATCTGGACTGTGGAGGGACTGACAAAGTTTGCAAAGGGGAAACAAAAATTCATTAGCTACAGCTGACAGATAGGGTGTAGAATGAGGCACTATTTAACATTTCTCAAGTGAAATCAATGCTCAATTGGATTGTTTGAAAGTACATTCATTCAAGACAATTGAAAAAGATCCTTTTCAACAGAGAAAGGAATAAGAAAAAAACAACAACAAGAAAACAATTTTGCCTTTCCATCTGGGGACATGTCAGTATTACAGCCTACATACCCATACAGGGATTGGCTTGTTCATCAAACTTGAGTGAGCTCGATGCCAAGAGGTTTTACCCATATTGTCCAAGTGAACAATATGTTGTGAGTCTCTTGTTGTTGAAGGGAATAACATACGAAGTACAAAAGCAGGGCTCAATCTTGGATCATTTTGGTAGCTAGTGCAATGTCTCAATCACAAGGTCCGGTTCACTGCACCCATCAAAAGCCATAAATCCAATGGTAAAAAGCCCTTATTAACTTGCACAATGGTAAGACCTGTCGTTTACCAAAATAAACATTTTAAAAAAGAAATTTAAATGAAGCTTGAATTGCTTAAACTGATTCATGTAAAGGAATCAAAGTTTGTTTCAATAAAAGGTAAAGGCTGACAGGACTTACTAGCAGGGGGACCATAAGGGGCAGGGACAGGGGGGCCCGGCTGGAAGGCAGAAGGAGGCGGCCTCATTTGGATGTTATCCTGACCAGGGCTAGTTGTTGAGGTGACCTCTGTAACCCCTGAACGTTGGACTGCAAGATTGATCTCTTCTTGTGTCAAGCCTGGAAGTGTTGAAAACAAGAGGAGGACACCCTTCACAAAATTGAATAATCAAAATAAATTTTCATACCATCTCTCAATGAATTCGTAGCTACTTTGTGTGATGTAAAATTTTAATGTTGTTAAATTACATTAAGAGCTAACAGTTGTCTTTTGTCTTCCTGGACTCATCAAAATCATTTTCAAATTTTGTACAATAAATGAAACAAATTTGTCAGTTTTTAGATAGATTTTTACTCCAATCTCTTGAGGTTAATAAGTTTTACTTTCTACAAAACTGGAAATTTGCACCAATCCTCAAACAATGTTTTAAATTCTTATCAGTTGAACTTGAACAAATCAAATGTCACAACATTGTATGCCCATTAGCAATACTTCTATATAGGTTTATATAAAAGAAAAAGTATTCTGACATAATCATTTTTTTTTTTCGATGTAGCCTCGCTACTGCATTGTACAATTTGCTGTGTAAAATTCAAAGACAAAGGAGAAAAAATCAAAACATTCAAAAGATCATTCTCTCTTTTATAAATCTGAATATGTGTAAAATTCAAAGACAAAGGAGAAAGAATCAAGACATTCAAAAGATCATTCTCTCTTTTATAAATCTGAATTGAATATGTTTTAAGAATATACTAAAAATTAAAAAAAAATTACTTCACTTGTTTATTTAATAATTTTTATTCCTGAAAGATCTTTAAAGCACCAGTTGGGCACAAGATTCTTTTTTCCTTTTGTAATCACGAAAACTCTAGGGTTTTCTACATTGGGCTATTTTCCAAAGATTTTGAAAGGAGTGGTGAGGCTATGGTGTTTTAAACTTGGCCACAAGAATACAACTGTAAGAGTGGGAAGATTTGGAAATACTGATCTAATTCCATAAATGCAGTTTCAGAGTCTTAAATTCATAATAACCTTTTTTAGAAAGAAAGGCTTTCTTCTGGTGCAATGGGCTCCCCATAACTTTTGGATTCTGCAGGAACTTGACAGCTGTGTTGATCTAAAAATTAAAAAAAAAAACATTTAATTTTACTTTTCAGCATGTTATTCAAATGACACAATAATTTTGCATTGAATTAGAAGGAAAATAAAGATGATATTGCTGATATTATTATCACTTCTAGCTAGGGTCCTGTTCTATGAATGATTGGTTTTGCATCTAAAATTGAAGGTGAGCCCACATGTCCACCTGCAAAATGTGTTGTCACAGCGAGTGTTTTGTGCAATCCAACTGCTAAGTTGTAGGTGGACCTAGATATTTAATGATAGCCCAGGATAAAAAATGAGTTCTTTGCTTTGACCAAAACTAAAGAAACTATGAAGAGAATAGGGAATCTTCAGGGCCAGAAGGCATAGAATATAGACACTAAGAACAGGTCAGATTAACAAAATATTACTAATACTTATTCATACTTCTTTTCAAGTGAGTGTGTATGAAATTTAGAGCACCAATGATATCACTCATAGAAGTAAGAAAAAAACTAAAACAACAACCCTTGGGCCTTGGTTTGATTTTTTAATATTTCTGGGAAATCAACAATACCTATCAAAATACATTTTAATGCTGTTAAGTGCTTTACAGCATCTTTTTCAATGTTAAGCAACCAAACTAATCAAACTGAATATTCTGTAAAAACTATCAAACCTGGAGCCAAAGATTTATTAGCCCAGACGGAGGTACTTGAACACTCTGGAGTCACCACTGCTTATCACATTGTATTTTGGAGAACAAATTCTTTGAAATTTCTTGACCATAGAAATAAAAGATTTAAAAAAAAGGAATTCTTTGATGTAGCATAGGTGTGGTAGGTAATACCCGTGTTCAGTGACAACCCCCAGTCCTGTGGATTTCTCCCTGCCACTCCTGGTCACCTTCTAGGATCTAGTGTAGCAGAAGTACCATCCAACAGTTGTGCCAGCACAGGCAAGGACTCAAGGTTGTTTTCAACAGAAAATAGCGCACTACACAACGCCTGACAATGTCTGTGTCTATTTAGAATGCAAAACAAAAGATATTTACCATAAAGGCCTGTCATGTAAGATGGTATTTTCCTGTCTTTCCAAGCTTTTCAATTAAAAAAAAAAGAAAAAATCAGTTACAATTTGAATTCCGAGAACTCTTTCAAAATCCTATGATTGTTAAAAAAAACCACAACTGTTTTAATGCAGATGGTGAGGGAGTAGCATTGATATTAGCGTTTCACTGCTCAGCATTTTCCCGGACTGGCTTCAGGAGTGGTATTTTATCCTGGTAACGCCCTCCCCCCTCCCCCCTGTTGAGCACCATCCTTCTCCTGTGGAAATTGTATCTGCAACCGATGGCAGTGTTTCAGGGTCGTGTGTTCAGGTGGGCTTGTTTACATGAGAAAATTACTCACTGGACACTGCGCAGTTTGAATTTTAGACCAATGACATTGAACCAAAGAATAAAGTCATTGGACTGTTTGACCTGGAAAGAACTAATGGGATTGTATGATAAAAAAAGGAAGTAAACATGACCCAAGGGAAAAAGTGGTGATGAAAACCTATGATCCTTGATTTTACATGTAGGAACAGTCAGTTCCAGCAAGAGTAGGTCGCAAACCATCTCAAAGCAACTCGCGCAGTTTGTGATTTGAAGAGAGTAATTTGATGTTGAATACAAAAACCCATAACCGTTGAACAGGTAAACTTGACCCTGGCAAGCAGGAGTTGAGAGCAGGCTGCTAACTCACAGAAAACAAAAGTAAAAAGCAGTGGTATTCAAAGCCAGCGGTGGTCATTATGATTTCAGTCCCTCCAAAACCTCAATGGAAACCAATTTTTTTATCATACACAAACAAAATATTCATCATACCAAATCTTCTCTAGGTCCTTCCGCTGGAGCAAGAACTTGCCTGTCCCCATCTTCAGTCACAGTTTGGCTATCTCCTTTATCTTCCTCTGTAGCAGCCTACAAAATGGGTACGTATGGTAGTATCAAAATACATTCAAAGGAAATTCTCGCTGTTTAGTAACCTTTTAGTACTGTTCCCTAATTGTATGCATGTCAATTTTTGTTTTTTTGTTTTATGATATCTCCATACAAAAATAACATGTTCAGAATGAGTCTAAAACATAGTGAGACTTGACCAAAATTATTTGTGTGATAACTACACGCTGCAATAAACACAGGGATTCGAAAATAGGAAAAGGTAACAAAACTATGGGAAATTTTTATTTAAAGAATTCTTTCTTTTTTTTAATGAAAATCAACTAAGCATTTCAAGAGGAAAGAATTTTAAGCTGTACAGAAAGTTTCAGGGATGCAATACAAGGGACAAGTCAAGGAAAAAAAAAAAAAAAAAAATGGAATAGCGAAATACAGTAATACCAAGCGATATGAATGAAAGAAGGGATGCATATAGTGCTTGGTATTCCTAAAATAACTTGTTAAGTTACTCCTACAAAGACGAAAAATAACGATGAAATGAAAAAAAATATTAAAGCGAGACAAAATTGACAAAGACCTTTGGAACCTCAGCCATCTTTGTTGACAAGGTATTAAAACAAGAGTGATTTCCCTTCCCGTGTCTCGACATCCGTCGATTTACTGATTCACTTCTCGTTTTGATGGAAAGGGTTCTAAAATTCGATTCCTTTTCCAAATATTGCGTGCTGCTGGTCCCGCATGTGATTAAATTGAAGGTCGATGCTAAACCGATTGGTAAATTCCTCTGAAAAGACAGTAGAGTGGGAATGCTACTAAAATGTGCATAAAAACTAATCTAGAATCATTCTAAATTATATAAACACCAACTCTGCAGGCTCCGTACAATTTGCGACACTCTTGACCACTCAGTGATATTTGCCTCTTTACTGGAGTGAAATACCATGAACATATTCCAGTGGCTCTCGTGCTGACTTTTCACAACGCCAAAACAACCGCGAACTTTATCGATGATGACTAACGGTATTTGAAATTGAACTAACTTATAGTCAGTTCGATTTAAAACAAAAAAAAAAAAAAAAAAAAAAACAACGTATCACTGGCTTCAACCACATCCCCGTCCAAGCATAATTTGTCGGCCTTGAAATAGCACGTCAACAATCAGTTTGATTATTGTTGTCTGCACAAACTGAAACAATGAAGTTGTTAGTCAGTCTGTGAATAAGTGATATAATTTGAGGACAATGGTTGATATTTTGCCTTATATTTTTTGTGGGTTTTTTTTTTTTGGCGTTGTTTTGTTCTGTAATTTTTGTTTTTGTTGTTGTTGGGTTGTTTTGGGTTTGTTTGTTTTTTTGTCTTTTTGTTTGTTTTCTTGTGTGCCATCCTTTTTTTCTTTGTGTGTGTGATTTGTTTTTGCTTCTGTTTCTGTTTTTTTTTTATTGTTATCTTTTTGTTGTTTTGTTCTGATTTGATTTTGTTTTCGTTTCTTTCATTTGTTTGGGTTTTTGTTTTGTTTTGTTTTCCTTTCTTTTTCTTTTTCGTTTTTAAGGGGCTATGGTGCCATTGGCCTGGAGGTAATCGAAACTCATCGAGTCATTTCTTAGGTCGGGAACCACTCCCTAGTAAGTAGGTTGGATCAAACATCCAGCCATGTTAGAGATTGACAAAATCCTTGGTCCCGAGAGAGTGCATGTTGCGTAAAGTTGTGGGTACTTTTTTTTTTACTTCTTACAAAACTGTGATTTACTATCAAATGGAAGAAGAAGAAATTACTTTCGGGGGGGGGGGGGGGGGGGGGGGGGGGGGGGGGGGGGGGGGGGGGGGGGGGGGGGGGGGGGGGGGGGGGGGG
>JBCIKM010534444.1:0-18229 GCA_039654465.1 Melibe viridis | reverse complement strand
AATACAACAGGTAGTTAGGGAAGACCACAGTTGATATAATAGGTAGCTAGGGCGAGATAACTGGTAATTAAGGAGGTGTATAGTACTGTATGCCAATTTGGACTCGAGTGGTGACCCGTGAGAAGACATGAAAGGTAAACAATGTTAGTGTGAATTTTTTTGTTTTCATGATTTTTATCAGGTTTTTTAGCATTTTTCTGTGAAAATGACATCGTGTTAACCGACTTCGTGTTAAATGGAGTTTTTTTCTTCTTTTAGTAATGTTATATAGGCGGGACCTGGGAAAAAAATCGTGTTAAGCGACGTCGTGTTATTCGGAGTCTACTGTATGGTGTAGAAAAATCTGGGGAAAAGTAACCCTGCCCATATTTTTATCCCTTTATCTTTGCCTTCCGGATTTCTGTGGCTCTTAATCTTTACTGCACATTGGGATCAGAAGATGGGGGTGTTTTTTCTCAGCATCAGGAATGTAGTTTGCCAACTGATTATTGATAAATACTTGATATCAAAATCCTGGTGGAATTCTTTGCACCAGGAAACATACCACAGTATAACCCATTTTCAAAAAGATAACAGGAGTAAGGCATCAAACTATCACCATATATTTTTGGTGTTTATATGTTGCAAATTACTTAAACACAGTGCCCACACTGAGATCACGAAACACCTTAAATCGAACAATTTGATAACTGACTCCGAGCTCAGATTCTATAAAACCTGATCCTGCACAGCTCTTTTCAGTCATTCAGGACTTGACATCAGAACTTAACAAAGGTGGATAAAGTGATCTTATCCTTCTTAACTTTGTTAGAGCCCTCAGCAAAGTGGCTCACCGACTTCTGCATATAAGTCACTAATAATTAAAGCATATAAGACAATGGTATCTAGGATCTGTCCATGGTCCATAATATGACAATGGATTGATTTCTTTTTTTTGGCCAAGAAATTTTACACTTAATGCTCATCAAGAGCAGCTAACATAATATTCTTCTCCTGCTTGATATTTGTTGTCTTTGATAGCATATTTGATAACACCAGTTTTGTTATCTTGTCTTTTTTTTTTTCAGAGATACAAGTAAAAATGATCCAGAAAACAATCAAGAGCCCAAAGATTTTTTACCCTTATTAATCAAGGCTATAAGAAAACTTTGCTACTCCAAGTTTCAGTTTGAAGACTGCATCAACATTGTTGGACTTCTTTGCTTGGAATTTGACAAGTCTCGAAAAGAAAATTTCAGTCTAAATGAAACTGTTGATGCCAAATTCAGACGAAGCATGAATGTTTCATCTGCTGATGCAAACAGTAATAAATGTGCATCTGTTTCTGCAGCAGTTGAAACCTTAAATGAAAAGAGTAACTTGTCAGAGAAATATTTATCTTCCAACTCTAACTTTGAGTCAAATGATGCAGTCGATACTACTTCTCCTACATTTCTGATGGTTGAGAAATTTGCTTCTGCCTCAAAGCAGGACTTGGAAATGATAAAAGCAGAAGACCACTTAAATGTTCAAGATGGGGGAAACAGTCATGTAAAACATAACGAGCTTACAGAACCTCAGCTGAGTCCTAGCTGTCAACCATCCAAAACAGAAACCATCCATGAGGAAAGAATTAGAGCTTTAGGGTCTTCTGAGGACGGTAATTCTTCCATTGAGTCTGAAGCTGAGGTTTCCCTTGAAATTGATGTAGAGAAGATTGACACTTCTCAAGAAATAGAACCTACCAGTAACCAACAAAATTGCAAATCATCAAAGTGTGAAATCAGTGATGAAGGTCTTGATTGTGTTGGCAAACAGATCTGCTCACCATCAGAAACTGATGCGGCTTTAGGAATAAAACTTCCCACAGTGCAACCTTTTAGTGCAGACCTGAATGCATACTCAGACGCCACCCAGCCTCCTGTCACAGATAAGCCAATCCAAAGTCCTTCCCTCCTTATGAGTTCTGAACTGCCCCTGGATATGTCTCTTGAGAAATCACAATCATACCGGTAAGTGAACTCATTCAACTATAAGCTCTTCCTAAGCATTTATTTTTGGAAACTAATATATATGAGTGTTTAATGTTAAACACAATAATCAATATTTTCAAAGATCTCTTAGGCATCCATTGTGATTGTTTGTTTTAGTTTTATGTGATAAAACGAGCTTGCATTGGTTTAATCTTTTCGCCATTTTTAACGGATTTCAACCATAATAATGACCTCTGCTATGTCTCCACTACTGTCATTTTCCTCCGCTAACGGTGCGCACTACATCATAGTATGTACTGGGCTGCTAAGTGTTGCGCTTTTTGACTGCCCTGCTGCCTCGCCTGCATAATGGAAATGTATTGAAATGTCCCACTATTTCTAAGAAACTTAGGGCTCAGCCATATTGACGTCTTTAGTGAAAATGGATGTTGTTTGCATTAAAGTTCTTTTTCAAAATTCCATGATAAAGTTTTGACACATATGGTCCTCCTCCTGCTTCCTCTTCTTCTGCTTCTTCTTTATGATCTCCTCATTGCAACTCATGGCTGGTTCAGTATTGTCCTCTGAAGTTTTGTTCTAATTCTTATCTTCGGACCCATAGCCTGGACAGGGCAATCATTCATTTTTCAACTGTACTGTTAAGTATTACTTGTTAGCTAAGTTTAGAATATTGGTGGGTGAAATGTTTTGGTGGGAAAAAGAAATATGGAGTGCAATTTTAAAATAACAGACTGCATGATTGCCACAAATTTTCGGGCATGTTGTCAAAATAAACATTCTAGTTGCTCTGGTACCATTGTAATCACCAAAGCCACCATTCAAATTATTCTGACAAAACCCCATTTTCTGGGCTGGTAATTGAACTTTGTGTGCAGGTAGGATGCACGCAGGTTAAATTTGTATTTGGTGGGCAATCGAGGCTGGGTTTCAGGTTTTTCAGCTTCATCTGCTGGCACCCATAATACTGTGATATGCTGTATTTGCAATTTTTAGTTAATGAGCTTATTTATTTTGGAATTTATTCTCATATAGGGTAAAAGATGACATGGAAGTCATGAAAAGTCCAGGATCTTACAAAGAATTGTCAGTCAATGTATTCCATTTAGAACAACAGGTGAGAGCAAATGTCAATTTTTGCCCTTAAATGATATTTATCATATTATTTTTCTTCTCATAATACATTTTTTTTTTCTGAACTTTTTGCACATTAAATATTGTATTTTAGTCTGAAGTTGTTAGCTGTTGTGGAAAAACAAAAAGTCAAGTTTTATGACCCTTCTTGAGAAATTGAAGAAAAAAGTAGGAGCTGGTACTGGAAGGAGATGGCAATAAAAAATATTTTGGGCATAGAGCCGAGGTGAGTAAAAGCCATAGGAAGAAAGGGGAAAAAAACCCAGGAAGGTGATGTATTATGGTTATGTACATAATATCAAGCTTGATTTATTTTCACTTTAATAATGGTCACTTCAAACACCAATTTGTATAGTTCAATATATCAAAATGCATGTCATGAGGTTATGTTATACTGATACACACAAGTTGAAGCTATTCACTGCAGATTTTGAGAACGATTTGGGTGCAGTGGTGACTGATCATCACCCATACTGTTTTGGAATATAGGAACTGTATTTGAATATATTGTGTAGATGTAAATTGATTTTTTTTTCTATTTCCTACTTTCAAATGCAGAAAAAGATTGGAGATTTATTAATTTATATAAATTTTTTAATGGCTAATACAATACTGAATCCTCGTGAGTTTCCATTTCTCTAATAGGACATCAACCAGGGGAGATTATTATGTCAATATGTCGGGTGAGGAAAAAAAAAAAAAAAAAATAATGCTGGATAACTCTGCAACCATCAGCTCTATCCACCTGAACTTTATTTTGCTTAAAAGATATAGTAGTTGTGTGTTAGTTTAAAATTTGAGTGAAAGCAAGGCACAAATGTGTTTACAATGGCCATTTATGATTTATCTAAGGAGAGGTCTTTTGAGGCAATATCTCAATATCATGACAGTAGGAAATTCTGCTTTTTCGCTATTCCTTATTTAACATTTAAATAAGCAAGTAACTAATACAGATAGAAATCTGTAGTAGGAAATTCTGCTTTTTAGCTATCCCTTATTTAACATTTAAATAAGCAAGTAACTAATACAGATAGAAATCTATTTTTTTTTTCAGCAGCACAGAAAACTATTTCCTTTTTTATATTAGATTTGAAGAATATTTAACTAACTTTTTCCACGGTGACGTCATTTTCAGGATGAGAAACTTTGGCTTGAGCCAATTTTGATGAAAGAATTTGATTTTGCTTTGTTGTGTCAAAAATCTGCTTTTGCCTTTTCTCCTGACAATGAACATGACGTCACTGTGTGGAAATGCTTTGCAGTATCTACTTGAAAGTATGTTTTCAACAATCTGAATAGTTTGCTGAGGCATTGCAAAAATGTCCATGCTTCTGTTTTTCATAGCTTTTTCAGTTAGATAGATTTAGATTGGTGATTATTTAAAATCACATTTTACAAGCTCTTCGATATTGACCCAAAACACTTGTCCTGGGAAAAAAAATCGCTGCAAACATGCTTTAGCATCAGTTTGTTTTAAATTTTACGATATTATTCTAATATAATGGTATTTTAAAGCATGGCAAGTTTCAGGTATATAGAATACGCAGTGACAGAGCTATTGGTCTTAAAATTCAGTGCATTTTTTTTTTTTCACCCAATATTTGCGTCTCAATTATAAGGAGAAATTCCTTTATATTTAGCATTGTAGGAATTTGGAATGGTCTTACTATGACACTAAAATCTCTTTTAAAAATGTAGTAGATTACCACATTTATTATGGTGTGTGTTTTTCAGTATTTTGAATTCCTATATATTTGTCTAAAAATTTTATCAAATTGGTTCTATCATTTCATCAATAATGCATTGATCATCATGACATTCAACTTATATGATTATAGATATTCCATAGTGCCAGAGAGTATTTAAAGGTCAGTTGACCTATTTGACCCTTCATGTCATATCATCAATGTAGTCAATTTTTATAAATCTCAGTCTTTTATGCCCAAGTTTTTACAAAGACCATTTTTTAAATTGAAACACTCTCGAATTGATTTTTCAATCCTTTTCAAACTATATTATCTTCTTCATCACTGCCGTCTTCCCTGCTTACTTGATAATCCATGATAGACATGAAATAAAGAGTTATAGAATTTGGGTTTATTGTGGTGTAATTGTTCATATCCTACACAGAATAATTTCTCTTTACGAAAAAATGTTATCTGTCAAATTTTATAACATTATAGGGAAGTAGTTCTTACATTACAAGTATGTAAAATAAGTAATATCAGATAAGTATCACAAATTGTCGAAACAAAAGTACTCACCAATATTCAAATTGATCAGGATTAACACTGTTGTGTGCCCAATATATCAAACTAATTTAAGTATTGTGAATCCTTTTGTCATTGTTTGTTAAGTCAACAGAATAGATTTATTTTTTCGTCCGAGCAAGGAGATAAGTTTTTCTGATATTGCTTAAATTGAACCAAAACTTAAAAGTAAGTTAAAAAAACATTGAGTAAGGGACCGACTCGACTTTTTGTATTTTTTTGTTGAGTAAAAGCTGAGAGAAACCAAAACAAAACAATTTATTCCTGGCTGGCTATAGCTTTCTGCGGGTCTGGTGCTTGCATGTCCTTTTTAAAAAAAAACAAAACAAAAACAAAATGCTAATTGCTACAACTTGTTTGAGAGATTATGTGTTATGGATAAAAAAGACAGTAATATGTGTGATACATCATAACAGTTTGGAATGCAAGGTGCATCATAGGCTAATTAAGTGAACATCAGCTTGAAACCCTGAGGGTTGCAATAAAAGAAAGAAATTTCACACAGCTATTCCAATAATTGGTTAAGTGAGATACGTAGTTTAAATTTCGATAAATGCCTTCTCTTCTTGCCAAACTGCTAAATTTTTAGAAATGACTTTATTGTTCCTGTTTACATATATAAAAATGCTTCTATTCCTGTAAATTTGATACTGATATAACTACAGTTGATGATTTACTTTTTCTTCCCCTGTTTTCCCATGGAAAAGAAAAATTTCACACAGATATTCCAATAATTGGTGAAGTAGGATAAGTAGTTCAAATTTTGATTAAATCCCAAGGAAAACAAAAACAATAAAAAACAGAAAGTAAGAATAAATAAAAATACAAATTTGTAGAGATCAAAGATCCACCAAGGTCATTGTTGGCGCTTTACACCAACACACACATACACACACACTTTCGCACACTCAGTTGGTGGTTGGCGGGTGTCCCTGTTTGGGCACTTCAATTTCTGTTTCTTCTATTTCTGTTTCTTATCTTTTACACTGAATCTATCTTCAAACTTTTCCCCTTTTCTGTCCTGTTTTTGTTGTCTTGTTTAAAACTCATTGGTCATTCCTTATTTGATGACTTCTGGTACATAACTTCAGGGTCACAAGTTAAACGTGCTGAGTACTTTCTTACACAAAGGTGGTCTAAAGACAGTGGGTCTTCATGGACCACAATGCTGTTCTGAGTGATGGCGATTGGTTATTTTTGATTTGAGAGAGGATATTTCTTGTCATTGTGAATCATCTCTATGTGATGTAAATTTTTGTTTTGAGACATTTATTTTTTAGTGTAAATCATCTCTCTGCTCTTTGTGGTTTGATCTGTTCCTTCTTTGAACCAATTCTATAATCTTACTATCCCTTGGGCTCATCTGCGACCCTAGTGTGTCCCGGGGTCCTAAAACCACCAATAAACAAACAAAACACACACACACACACACACACACACACACACACACATATATATATATATATATATATATATATATATACACACACACACACACACACACACACTGTTTCAGAAACATTGAAAAAACTTTCTCTGAAAAGAAAAATTGTGTTAATTTTGAAGAGTCTACTGCTATTGACGTCTAACACTAACTCAGTTTGCGGTCTTGCATCTTGTGTACCAAACTGTCATAATGAGTCTCAAAGTACATGATATGTGTGATTTTTTTATTTCCAGAAAAATAGTTTTTAAACAAAATGTCAACCTTTCTTTTCCCTTTACTCTGATTTCAGATGGACCCAATGGATGATTCACCCTTGTCAGAGGAACACAATATTCAAACAAAAAAGATCAGTTCTACTCCCATTAAGTCTTCCACCCGTGGGAAAGATGAGATCCATCCCAGTATTCCTTGGCAGAGGCGTGATATGTCTCGAAAGGAGGAGTATGAATTTTTGGAGTTGAATCCTTTTTCAGACCTGTCAGAATTCAGCCAAAGATACCCTCATGTGCACCAGCGTACTTATTACAGATGGAAAAGACGGATTAAGGAGGAGTACATCATATTGGAGCAATGTCCTCATATGTCTTTTGAGCAGTTCAGCAGTGTTGTTTTACAGGCTAAAGAGTCTGTTTTCAATTTGTGGAAGTCTCTGATTTCTAAAGGAAAAGGTTTTGTTGCCCCATCAGATGTCTCAAAAAGATTGGAACCTAAATCTCCAGCCTCAAAAGCTGTAAATACTTTAAGTGAACAGTACTCCTTCTTGCAGAAGAATTTGTCATGTACCCAGGAACAGTTTTGCCAACATTTTGCAAGTACACCTCCTGAAGTATACATTGCCCTGAAGAGGAAAGTTTTGCAAGAATTTTGGGTATTCTATCACAATCAGCATCTAGAGTGGAAGGAATTTACCAAGATGGTCGATATCAGTGAGGAAATTCACAAGGTGTGGAAAGAACATATTTCTCAAAACATGAAATCAGCCATGGCTTGTTTTTCCCCTAATAATCCTGTACTTTCATCCCAGTACCCTTTTCAAAGTGTGTCAGAGGCCCAAGCTCACCATCATAAAGGGAATCCCACCACTTATGATTCTACTCTTGAGGATGCTGTCTCACGAGGCCTATCGGCCACTTACCTCAGTTCTGTTCAAAATATGATGTTTCCTTGGGCCTCTTACTATGGAGTTCACAACCCTTTGAACCACCAACTCCTCCCCATGATGCTTTGGCCAAGAATGATGGGATTGAATGGAAACTCCCCTGCTCCAATGAGTTTGCCCAATATTTTAGGAAATTCATCTATCTCTTCTGAGATCAAAGTTGACTCACTTCATGACACAAACTCTTCATCTCAGAACAACATACTGTCTCATATCAATTTGTCTGACACAAAAGCGGACAACTTAAAGATTCATTCACTTTCCAAGGAAACAGAATCAAGCAGTTATGGTGGATGTAAGCGCTCATCATCCATGTTTGTGAATGAAAATGAAATTTCAAATGAATCTGAACAGATTAAAAAACAAAAGTTCAAAGAGGATTCAGAAAACCTCAGTACTCAAAGTCCGGTTAGTAAGTCAAGGAAACAAAACAAACAAGAGTATATTTACTACCTTAAAAACCCTTCTCTTAGTTTCAAAGATCTGGAGACCCTCTTTCCAACAATTTCACTGAGAACTTTTTATAGGTGGCGAAAAGAAATGAATGCAGCTTTGCTTTTTTTACAAGAAAACAAAAACCCTGACTATCAGGAGTTCCATGCTATTTTTCCTGATATACCAGAGGAAGTATTTGATCTGTGGAAGGCAAAGTCAGGTAAGGAAAACTTTGCTGACAGTGTATCATTTATCGACAAAGAATCGAGACAAAATGATAATTTTGAATATATTTCAAAAGTTGAGGACTGCAAAGAATCATCAAGTTTTCCCGAAAGAAGAACCAAATCTCAGATGAATGGGAAAAGTGAAGAGAGCTCTTTATTGGAAACTTCAAACAAGCTTGGTCAGAGAGAGGCACATTTGTATGTTCACAAAAATCCCAATGTGGCTTATGACACCTTTTCTCATGCCTATCCCGCCATATCAGCCAGCAGATTCAACCATTGGAAAAAAGAATGGAAAAGTGGCATTGAGTTTCTTCATGCTAATCCTGGAATGAAATATGATAATTATAAAAAAATTGATCCTTCTATTTCTGAAGAGATTTTTGAGACTTGGATCCATTACCTGATTCCTGATGATCCTGTTCCCAAAGATGAAAGAGGCTGTAATATGCCATATAGCAAACACAGAGTGGACAGGAACATTGATGATGAATACTCAGTTGGAAAACAGAGTAATGCAGAATTTACTTACTTACAACTACATCCCCACATTCAATATTCTGATTTTAATAAGACATGTCCAAATATACCAAGAGAAACCTTTGATCTATGGAAAAAAGAGGTGCAAAAAATCATTCATTACATTGGCTCTCAGCCATCAGTAAGTTTTGATGAAATTTCTGCAGTCCTACCTGATGTAACTGAAGAGGCATTCTTCAAATGGAAAGAGCTTATAGCTTTTGAAAGAAGTGCAGAGACCATAGAAGGCGCAAAAGAGGTTCACCCTGATGATCAAGAGAATGATTTATCAAATTCTACCTCTGATTTCACAAAAATGACAGGTGATAATGTGGATGCAAAAACAAAGATGACAAATGCTTTGCTTCAACTGATGAATAATCCAAATGTTAGTTATCCAGCATTTTCAGACAAGTTTCCGTTTGTCTCCATTGAGACTTTTGAACTTTGGTTAAATCGAATCAAGGCTGTTATTGTGCATATGTCGTCAAGTCCCAATTTAAGTTTTGAAGAATTCAGATCTGCCATCACTGATATTGGGGAGGACATATTTAATCGATGGAAAAATCTATCTCCAGAGGAGATATCATCTATTGGAATGCAGGTATGTGAGATGAAAACCTCAGGACAAGCATGCAGCTCTTCTGAGGAGTCCATGGAAGCTTACAAGGCTCGCGCATTGCACTGTTGTCAGGAAAACCTAAATCTGACTTTTGAATCATTCTCATCTCAGTACCCTAACATATCAGAAACTGATTTTAAATGTTGGATGTTGAAAATATCTACTCAACAATCATTCATCAGGGATAATAAAGATTTGATTTATGAAGATTTTAGAGGGATATACCCAGAAATTGAAAGATCAATATTTGATTTATGGAAAAGTTCTATTTTTTCAGATGAAAAATTATCTGATTCTCAGAGACCTGTGTATGATAATAGAATTGCAAATAAAGATAGAAATAGTACTGTTTTGCACTGCATCACAAATGGGGAAACTGGTACCCCTTCAATGATGGACATAAATAAGAAAGAAAAATTGGTGTCAGATTGTATATTTGTACCTCCTAATCAAAGTCATTTAAAGGAGGCTCAATGTGATGAAGACCAGGAATCATCTTTGAAGAAACTTGCAAAACTAGCTGAGTCAGATCCGTCTTACTGTGTTTGGAGTGCGAGAAGGAAGGAAGAATTGCCATCAGTAGAAAATGATACGCTTGCCAATAGTCTCTCTAAGGAGACAATGAATCCCACTTTGAAACTGGGCTTTGAGAATAACCATAATAACAACAGCACTGACAGTGATTACCAAAGTCACTACTTGTCAAATGTGTCCTCTCCCATGAATCTACATAAAACTGACGTTCCCTTCTCCAATTCAAAACAGCTTCATAAGGAGGGCTACAAGAATATGCAACCTCCTGTAGTTTTGTCACGCACCGAAGAAACACACAATCAAGCATTATCAGCTCTAATGGTCATGTCAACTGACAGTCACAATCTTCAATCGACTGCTCCCTCTCCAAAGATGGATAAAAATGCCGACCCTGCTTTTCTTCCATTTCCAAACTCTGGAAAATGGAAGCATCCACCAACCCCAAACCCAAAAGATGATGAAGAACCATTTTCTTCTCAAAGACAGAAAAAAATGAGCCGAGCAGAGTATCTTTTTGTCAAAGACAACCCAGATGTTGATTCTCAAGAATTTGCAAGAATTTTTCCTGGTGTCTCAGCTCGCACTTTTTACAGGTGGAAAAAAGAAATAAAAGCCCAGATGCAAATAGCATAGTTTAAAACTCAGTCTCTGTTTTAAATCTAGTCTGTTGTTAGACATTTTTGACTGATCTTAAACTACATGGTGTTCTCATGTTTTTAATGTTCTACTTTACAATGTATTACTTAAGTGGTGAAGTATATTAAATGCTTAAAAATATTGTAGCTTTGCAATCAGTCTTTTTTGCAAAGATTTCATGCTTTTAAACTGCTGAATTTAGTACTTGTTTTAGTCAAATTGAAATTCATACTGTCAACTGCAAAAGGGGAATTTCATTTCATTTATTACAGTATTTACCATGGTCTCATACCTTCCCTCCTCCTTTTTCATATTTGCTCATAATAAGAGCTTTGTGCCAAATTGAGACCTCATGTCGTGTTCATTCAGTGGAGAATAAGGTACAACTCAACAATACTTCAATCGCCAGGTGTGTTCTGACTGGTTTGTGAATAAGATCATGTAACCATTGTTAGTAGTTCTAGTCATATGGAATGAACCTTCTTTGTTGAATCAAATTCTTGCATTTAATAGGTGGTTTTCATCTTCTTTATTGATAGCTCATCCGTCCTGGAAAACTTCTTTTTCAGAGTGTTAATGTGGGCTTGATTGAAGCTTTGTCAATTTTCTTTTTCCTTAATGATATTTCCAGACTGAAAAAAATCCTCAGCCTGCTTTGCTTCAGTGCACAATAAATGTTTTGATTTTGTGTTTTATCTGCAATGTAATTTTGATAGCGAGTGTGGATGTGAGAAAAAAAAAAGCAGTAGATTGACTTGCCAGGAGTTTACTCATAGTTTTATAACTTGTCTCTTCTGTGTTAAGGGAAAAATTGCATTATGTGGACATTTTTATGTTTAAAGATCCTGTAAAAGCTTTACAGGTTGACTTTTTGGTTTTAGACTAGAAAATTACACGCTCACACCATGTGAAGTTTTGTAATAGAACAAATTGATTGTTCAATCATCTTTTGTTTGAAAATAGGGAATTAGTAAAATTGAATTTGGAAAAAGTTTTTAGCAGATAATATACCACTCTAAATGACTTAGTCATACCTCCATCAAATCAATGTCAAAGATAAATTCTTGACGTTCATATGTGTAGTTCATCCAGGTCGCCATTATTTATTTTTTTAAGTTTTGTTTCTATGTTTCAGTCTCAGCAAATTTCTGTCTTTTTCCCCTCTTAATTGGGACAAGGTTAAAGAGGTACTCATTTTTATGCATTTCAGGTCGAAGCTGTAAAATGTGCAATACTTTAGGGTTGCAATCTACCCTAGAATTTGTTGTTTGTTTGAATCTTTTACCTGTATCAATTTGCTCATTCTGCTTTGATTTGCAATATAGCTGTTGATGTACACATGATTATGCAGACTCTACTGAATGCATCCATTATTCATTTTGTAAAGCATCTCATGTGGCCAAATGTTTCCTACTTGCTATTAAAGTCTGCCTGGAAACTCTAGTTTTAAAAGTTCACATGGTAACAGATCTGAATGTCATCATGATATGATCTTGGATGTATCTTTATTCTCTATTTTAGTGATAATTGTATGGGAAAAGAATGTCTAGAGAACAGTGGTGAATTTTTCAATTTGTACAAATGTAGAATATGTTACGTCATTGCTTTGTACAAACTTGTCCCTCTTTAAGTAGTGCATTTCTTATCTTAATTGCTTAATTAGTTAGTGAGTGGTTTTTGGGAGTCCTGGTAGGCTCTTCTACTTTTCCTTTCTTTTATACTGAAGTTATCATCTTACTTTTACCTGTTCCTTTTGTGGCCTGTTTTTGTTGTCTTGTTTGCAGTTCAGTGGTCATCCCTATTTCGTGCATACTCCATGGGTCAGGGGATAGACGCACTTAGTACTGTTATACACAAAGGGAATTTTAAGATCCTGGGTCTTCCTGGACCATTTTGCTGTAATTGGTGATGGCCATTGATTATTTTTGTTCTATTTTTTTGTCATTGTAAATCATCTCTCAGTGGTGTCAATTCGTGTTTTGAGAGATGATATTTAATTTTCAGCGTAAATCATCTCTCTGCTGTGTTTATTTTTTGTTTAACCTTTTCTCTCTTTTAACTTCTTTATCATCTTACTTTTCCCTGGGGCCCTTTGTGACCCTCATGTGTCACGGGGCCCTGAAATACCAATGATAAACAAACAAAAAGTGTTGAAATTGTAAAGCGTATTTAGAAGTAGAAGCAAAACATAATCTCAAAATGAAATCTTATTTGTGGAATAGACTAAAGCAATTCTATGCAAATTCAATCTTAAGACCTTGCTGTGTTCTGTGTGGTGGGTTTAGTTTAGATCATCACGAAAGTGATCTGTTTGTACTCTAGCATACTTGTTGTATTCTGCATGCCAGTCTTCCAGATAATCAGTTTATATTGGATACTTTATTTCCAATTCTATCTTCAACGTCTGATAATATGCAATTTTTTTACCCCTCCTCCACCTTTTCTTTTTTTTTGTTTTTTGTTTTTGGTTTTTGTTTTTTTTTGCTCCTTAGAGCAATTGTTGAAAGAAAAGATAGTATTATCATGGTCTTTATTTACAATTCATAACATTTACTGCTGGTCAAGTACTGTAAGTATTCACTTTTTATAATTGACCTTGTTTGTTGTGGTCTGTTTTGTTTTGGGCTATATTTCTAGTTATACTTTCTTTTATGACAAATATTTTAACTCTATGCATTAATATGTTCAGTCCATATTTCAAACAGTGTCAAAAGTTTGTTCTATAACAGTGTATGAAGAGACTTACTTAGTCTGTTAAGAACAGAAATCCGTCTGAAACATGATATACAAAGCAATGTGTTGTAAAAGATAAAGGAATTGCTTTAAAATCACTTTCAACCCCATGTTTTTTGCTCACAGTCAGTTGAGCTGTTATGGTGGAGAGCAAAAGGGGCTTCAGTTTTCTAATTTTCTTTAAATTTGGGTATAAGAATTGCATTTTGACAACTGAATGACTTGTGAACACACGACAGTTTTGTCACTTTTTGTTCCACTTTTCCAAGTAAAATGTAACTCTCTAGATAAACTCAATCATTTTATTCACAAAGGTTGGTAGTAGAGCCTCGTTTGTTTGTTTTTTTTGGTTTTTTTATCTTGTTAATGACCTTTGCGTTTTACTTAGTTGGATGTAGTTCCCTATGTGGATTGATTTTCTTAATTATGAACAATCTCACTGAATTTTTTTTTTTTTTTTTAAATACAGGCTTCACTCATTGTCAGCTCTGTTAACTCATTCTTACTATCATCTCATTTTCCCTTGGGTGTTGATAGTAATATGATCAAGGAGTAGAAACTGCCCTAAGACTTACACAACAGACAATCAATAAAAATGGCTTTTCTGTATAGAACAATTGTGAGTGCTATTTCTCAATGGGCGTAGGAGAGCATTGGGCTAGAAGGTAGAAGTCACAATGGCCGTAACCAAACATGTAGTTGTTTTCTCAACAATGCACATGTATTTTAAGGCTTCCTATCCCCAAAGGACACCTTAAAATACATGTGCATTGTTGAGCAAACAAATACATATTTGGTTTATGGCCCTTGTGACTTCTTGCTCCTTTTACGTCCAGCCCCTAACTCCCCTAATATTTTTGTACAAGCAATATATATTACATGTGTATTTTGTACTGTAGTCTATGAATAAGATGGTGATTTCCATTATTTGTTTTGTAGATATCTGAGGGTTTTATGATCAGGCTTTTGTGGATGGATTATTACCATGTTATTTTCGTCCCTCAATGAACATATCAAGTTAATGAAAGGAATGGATCTTGATTACAAACACAAATATTGTAATGAAATCTGTTTCAGATTCCTATTACTTATTGCCAAAGGGAATGGGGTGTGATCTCGGGGGGGGGGGGGGGAATTGTTTGTTGTTGGTTTGTTTGTTTGTTTTTTGGCATGTCTGCTTCTTTTGTTAATTTTTTAATGATGATTTTGGAGACATTTTTGTTGCTGTTTTGTGGGAGAGTATGTTTTTATTTTTTTAAATCAGCATTATTTTTTAGCAGTTTTGATTCATCCTGGAGATAATACGCATATGCAAAACTATTTTGATGCTTCTACTTATTAAATCAATTTATCCCTTTTCAGCTATATTTTGGGAACCTGTTTTTTTTTTCTTTCTTGTTTTCTTTTTACCATACCAGTTTTAAGAGTCTTGAATTTAATGTATATATTAAAGAAAAGAACAATAAGAAATACTTGAGCAATGCCATCTAGTTTTTTTATACCTACCTCTGGCTTATGATATAATTTTTTGTGTTTTCCAAGGTAAATTTGATATCTGAAAGATAATCAATGTAGTAAAACATCGTGTGTGATTGATGGGAGTTCCTGGAGGGCACTGCTACTTCTGCTTCTTATCTTTTTTTTACTGATGCTTAAGTCTTACTTTCCCCATTTCTTTTGTGTCATATTTTTTTTATTTTGTGGTGTATCAGTGGTCATCTCCCATTTTATGCCTTTGGGTACCTTCATGAGCGCAGGGTCACAAACAAGATGTAGCCTGTACTTCTGTACACTAACGGGGTTTAAAGATTCCAGGTCTGTCTGGACTATTATGTATGCTGTTTATGGGGGTTGGCTTTTGTTCATTTTTGGGGTGGAAAGATAGATGATTTTTACTTTTTCGTGCATACTATCATATCTTTGCTGTTTGCGGTTTAAACTTGTTCTCTCTTCTAACTATTATATCATCTTACTTTCCCCTTGGCTGCCTCTTGGACTGTCATTTCTCATTATGCATTGCACCCTAAAACCTTTAATTAGCAATCAAATTGTCAGTGATTGGTCATACTGTAGTAAACTTTTAAAAATCTCCTCAGGCTGGCTACTTGATACAATCAGAGCAACAAAAATTAAGAACATATATTTTTCCTCTTGTATCTGATGAGCCTGTAGTTGTAGGTTTACAGGCAGTCAATTTACATATCTGATTTTACTCAAATAAGCAAGAGAAACATGTTTGTTTTGCAGATTTTTACTATCAATACTGCTTTGTCTTAATTTGCTAAATATCTTGTCAACCTCTGGATGAATGCTATTGTTATTAGGTCCTTTAAATTGTTTGCTTTCTCCTGAAAGGGATGGGTTATTGCTCAAAGTTTTCCTCAATTTTCTCCGTTTGTTTTTGACTTGAAATATCATCAGTCAAACTTTAAGTGAATGTTTTTATTTTTAATTTGCATTTCCTCCCTTGTGTTCTTGTGTTTCTTTGTGTTTTTTTTCTGGATTTGGGGTATGACTTTGTTACCTTGTTTTTTCTTTTTCCATTCTAAATTTTGGGGGGTTTTCTTTTAATTCGCTGTTGTTGTTACCAGGACAAAATACAAATGATTATGATATGTTTTGAATTGGAGAATCAGGAGTCATATTTTTAATAACATATTCTTCTCGATGATCACTCATCAGCATTATGATCTTCAAAGCATTTTCAATGTTTTCTTTTTGTTTTGAAAAGGATGCCTCTGTTAATGTTAGTTAATTGAAACCATGACTTAGGTATCATTTATTGTCATTTTCTATGTGTCAAGATTATTTTCCATTCACCTAGTGTCTGCTTGCTTTTATTGGAACAATTTGAGAAAAAAATAGACAATAGTTATTGTAGGCAATGTTGTCACAGTTGTTCCTTAGAGTACCACCTAGGTCTTTCTATTTTGTTGGATTTTACCTGTAATTCATTGCAGGAAAACTATGCAAAGAAAAGGTGAGTTCTAAAATGAAAATTCTCTGTTGATTGTAGCCCTCTCTCTCTCTCTCTCTCTCCCCCCTCCCCCCCCCCCCCCCACCTCATCATCTCCTCCTTCTGTGAAGCCATTATCTGTTTTCTCTTCTCTTACATTTCACTGTCTGTGATTGTGGTAACAAAAATAATGTGTTTGGCATTTTGGCTTGTCTTGAAGTTTCTTATCTTTTTCAGTGCGGGCGGTTAGCGGATATCCCTTCTACTTCTGTTTCTTTTACACTGACTCTATCATCTTACTTTTTCCCCTTTTCTGTGATGTCCTGTTTTTTGTGGAGTTTTTTGTTTTGTTTGCCACTCAATGGTCATTCCTTATTTCATGCCTTTGGTACATAAATGTTGGGTCACAAGTTAAACATACTACAGTGTGTAAGTACTTTTGTACACAAAGGGGGTTTAAAGATCCTGGGTCTTCCTGAACCATAATGCTGTTATGAGTGATGGCCATTGCTTATTTAGGCCCCAGGCCTTTTACACCCAGTTGTCTCATGCATAGCTGGGTTGTAAAGCCAAAGGGGTGACATAAAGCTTCATTGGTGTCTCAGCAAGAACAAAACTCCCATAGTTTTGTTCATGAATCAACACTGGTGAAGACATTTACCCCATCACTGCCCTTGGTGGGTCTACTATTGTCTCTTATCTTTTAGCTAGAGATACCGTCTTGCTTTTTCTAGCACTCTCTGGGGTACCTCTTCTACTTCGTTTCTTTTCTTTCACTGAATCTTTTTTACTTTTTCCCCTATTCCTTTCTGTCCAGAGTCCAGTTTTTGTTGTCCTGTTTAGGTTACAGTGGTTTTCCCTTATTTCATCTTTTTTGGTTGGAAACTCCAGGGTCACAAGTTGGACGTACTGAGTACTTTTGTACACAAAGGGGTTTCAAAGATCCTGGATCTTCCTGAACCATTATGCTATCATGAGTGATGGCCATTGCTTATTCTTGTGAGAGATGATATTTTTGTCATTGTATTGTAAATCATCTTTCTGTGCTGTCGATATGTGCTTTGAGAGATGATATTTATTTTTTATGGTAAATCATCTGTCTACTGTTTGTGGTTTGATCTGTTCCCTCTTTTAACTAATCTATCATCTTACTTTCCTCGTGTGTCGTGGGGCCCTAAAACCTCCAATAAACAAACAAACATCTCTTTCACAAACACAAGTACACTGCTATTTTGTGTTCTGTTAGATAGTCTTGGCTCTGCCTGTTGTGCCTTTATCGGTGTGTGTGTGTGTGTGTCTTTTGTTTGTGGGAGATGATTTTTCCCCATGTAAATCATCTCTCTGTCACTTATTTGTGAGAAATCTCTCTGTGAAAATGTCTCTGGTAGGGTCAAGATTTATCTGCTCTTTTAACTAATCTATCATCTTACTTTCCTCTTCTACTTCTGTTTCTTTTCTTTTATACTGAAGCTTTTTGTCTTCCTTTTTCCCCTACTCTTTTCTGTCCTGAGTCCAGTTTTTGTTGTCTTGTTTAGGTTACAGTGGTCATCCCTTATTTCATACCTTTTGGTGCATGACTGCAGGGTC